>JAXGGA010012197.1:15000-39587 GCA_038373865.1 Uloborus plumipes | reverse complement strand
AAAATGCAATCGAAAATCTTTCCCGTTTGGCTTTGTATTTGAATAAAGATATGAAATTATCTAAAGCTGGCAAACGCTTTAAAGTGCGAAAAATGGGTTTTATTGAAGGCTTCGAAGATGTAAATTTTTGTAAATATTGATTACTTTCCGTTTAAGTAAACATTGTCATCTGGTGAAATTTATAACGCAAAGTTAAAATGGGAAGATACCCGTACGTAAAAGTAGTACGTAGTACACTGATAAAGAACATTTATTTTAAAAGAAGTATGTGAGATTCATTCATAATTATGTTTTTTAACTTTAATCCTTCTACATAAAAATGCTTGTATGTCTGTATGTTTGTTCGTTACACGAATCCACAGTTTTCGTCGGATTTTCATCAAACTTGGCACAAAGGGTTCCTTGTTGCACTAGAATTTACATAGACGAGGTTTTGAGATTTGATCCAAAAGCTCAAAATTTAAATTTTTTGTCTCAAAATGGCCATTTTCTTTCAATTTTGAATATATAGAGTAATAGACATTAACCTTCAAGCATACAAATTGATAAAATTTAACGTATTTATACATGAGTATTTTCCAACAAAGATTACGATTAACAATTAATTGTCAATTTAAGGCTCACCTATTTCATTTAACCTAGCATGAAATAAGTTAAAAACAATTATAATGATCTATGTTGTATTAATAAGCACACGAGCAATGCCGGGTAATAAGCTAGTATCGCATATATTTCTTCCCGTTACGTACAATATTAACTAAAGGAGTGTACCATTGAAAATAATTAATTCACTTGGAGGATGAGAAAGGTTCCTTAATATGTGAGAGTTTTTGACAAGAGGGATATATGAGTTACAAGAAGTCTGATATCGGACACTTCCATAAGAATATGTTGATAGAAAAAAGAGTGGCATGGTACAGAAGGTGAGGGGTTGAAGTGGAGTCTGGCACTTTGGTATAAAGGTGGGAAGGAGTCGAAATCTTGAAAAATATGGGATATCATTTATGGCCAGCTGCTTGCCAACCCTCAAAAACCTATGTTAAAACCAAAGATTCCCCAAGTAGCATCAACCCTTTGGATTTTGCTCGGCCGATCCACGAACTCCTCTTAAACTGATCCCGTAACGCATGATGACATCGTTCCGATCAGTATCTGAGCACGGTTTTCGACGAGCTACCTTTTCATCGGAAGGCGATATCCTTCCGATCAAATTTCCCAAGGAAAATAAGCCGAGCATCTAAAATTGATCCCAAATTCATCGGCACGGGACTGCACTGCTCGTAAATTGCTCCAAATCTCATCGTATTTCGAGCAAACCTCATCGGATTTTGCTGCTCGGATTCTGTTTGGCCGATGAGACATATTGGAGTAATTCCCGACGAGAACTCATCGAATCCGATCATCGGCCGATGAGAATTTCATCGGGTTTCGATGAATGGCCGATCATCGGCCGATGAGATTATGCTGCTAGGGTCTGATCATCATATTGCCAATTCAAGTATGAAATATATCCATAGTACAACTATTGCAACACAACTACCACCTTGTCTAGTGGTCAGAGAAGTGTGATTTGGATGTAAGATCCCGAGTTCGAATCTTGGCTCGGGAATGGGCGCATTTTCTCTCTCCTGTTCTTGTCTTTTCTGTGTGTGATCTTGTTTTCGTGTTGTGAATGGTTGTCTACCATGTAAACGGGTCCTTATAGCGTGCGTGTGAACCGTGGAAGTCAAAATTCATATCAAATAACGGTGCAGTTGGAAATGTCAAGTAGCTCACCCCAAATAGTCAGCTTAGCTGACTCAAGACTACAACAACTGTTGCAACCAAACTCTCAGCTCCAGAAGTATTAGTCGAAGAAGTTCGTTAGTGCTTGCTGCAAAATGGAAAATTGCATAAATGTTCTTTGAGCTATGAAAAGTGCACGCATTTAAGTGAAGATATTAAAAAAACAATTTGATAAAAAGTTTAAAAAAAATAACTAGTTAAATCAAGCTTCCTTTTTTAAATGCATTTTCTTTGTCGGTGAGTTACTTTATGAAAACCCAGTATTTTATGTATCCTACTCTATGGAAGCAATACATGGAAGTTAACCAGACAGCAAGAAAAAGAGCTTGGTGCCTTCCAAACCAAAAACCTGAGAAGAATCCTAAACATTTACTGGCCAAATAAAATTTCTAATTCAGATATATACAGACGCACTAATTGCAAGCCTATAACCACACGGGTAAAAAAACAATGATGGACTTGGATAGGACATGTTCTCAGAATGAAAGCAATAGACCCAACAAGAACTGCTCTCACGTGGACCCCTGATGGCAAAAGGAAGCGAGGCCGGCCAAAACTTACCTGGCGCCAGATGGCCATTCAAGAGCGAAATACCTTTGGCTGGCCAAGCTGAGGGAGAGCTAGGGAAGCGGCACTGAACCGTACAGGTTGCAAAGCCACGCTAGCGGCCTCATGCGCCACTAGGCGTTAAGAGACTAAAGAAGAAGAAGTATTTTATGTCTACAACTTGAACATTTTGGAACATAATGAAAATAACTAACCAGTAATCACGTAAAACGTTAACTCAACTATGTTAACAGATCAAATCTTCAGAAATTAACTGAAAAGGAAGTAGGTAGTAAAGAAAATTATTATTGAAATATCATGGATATTTGAGCATAGTAGCGCATTTTCTAAAAAAAAACATCTAATTGGGAGTCGCGGTGAATCAATAAAAAGTATTTAAGGTGCAGTAAAATGCTAATTTGGAGCCAATTTTTCTGTACTTTTAGTTGTAAAACAATAGCCAGTGGTTAAGTTTCTAATTTAAGGACTTAAAAATCTACGGAAATGGTTTTAATAATTAACAAATACTTGATTTAAAAGTGAACTTAAAACGGTAATATTTTTTTTCTTCTACAAATCTCATAAAACAGCAAAGTAAAACATTGAAAAAAGGTTGTATTTTATAAACTTTCTTTTAAAAAAGTTTTTCCAGCGAGTTAGGAAGAGCGTAATAAAATATGAATCCGAAACCAAAATAATAAATGGGGGAAACTAAGAAGAAATTCCAATGCGAACATTTCTCTTTTTGAATTCCAAACGGTTTTTTCTTCTGTTGTTTTGAATTTTCCCCTATATATTTGTTATTTCATTAATAAATGAATTGTACATGTTGAAAGAAAATACCAGGGTAATTTATTATTGGTTCTTTTTGTCACTATTCTTATTATTGATTATTCTGCTTAGAAAAAAAAATAAACTTCGAGTCTTTATGTATCGGTGGAATTTCAGAATAAGATACGACTTTTGCTCATGTTATGATCTTCATTAGTTTCTTTTCCAGGTGTTCCTGAAGAAGACAAGCCAATTGATTGGACTTTTTCTTTTCGCCAAAAGGTTGGCATGCGTATTCATGTAGGGATATCAGGTTTTATGTTATTTTATTTGTTAATTGCAAGTTTTTTTTGTTTTTGTGTTTCGCTTTCCCTTAAAAAACTTTATACTGATTGCCGGTACAAAAGTTGAGATTTTTTTTTCTTTTTTTAAATTTGATAAAGCAGGATTTTAATACAAAAAATGTTAAATTTAAGGTCCTTGACTGGACATAGTTAAATTAAATTAATTAGTTAAATTAAGGCAGATAGAGATACAACTTCTGTTCTTGTGATGATTTTAATTTAAATTTTGGCATGTTGAATTCAAGTTATGTTTGTCGCAATCACGAATTGAGAAGGGTGCAGGTATGTGTGTTGGTGTATGTAGGCGTGCGAACGTTGCGATGAGAGAGAGAGAGAGAGTGAGTGAGTGAGTGAGTGAGTGTGTGTGTGTGAGTGTGAGTGTGAGTGTGTGTGTGTGTGTGTGTGTGTGTGTGTGTGTGTGTGTGTGTGTGTGTGTGTGTGCGCAAGCGCGAATGTGTACAGTGAACTTTCACGTATGTGCCGCCCAAGAGACCAACACAAAAAGGCGCAATAGTGAGAGAGACGTATAAGTGAACAAGCCTATTTAAAAGCCTAAAACACAACATAGGTTCTAATGAGAGAATGAATAAGAGCGTTTCTATAGGAAAGGGACACATTACTATCCCATGTAGCACAAATTACCTTTAAACGTTTTATAAACGTTTTATAAACGTTTTTAAGCGGTTGTCACAAGGTTAATAACCATTTTACAACCTTTAAAAAACGAAGTGTGCTACTTGGGATGGTTTGGCAATTACTGTAACGTAACTACAATCATAAAGAGAAAACAAAAATTGTAACGTACCTAATTACAAACTGTTCCCTTTAAAACGATCCATAATAGATAATTGTTCCTCTCCGAACTCTAGTTCATGCGGACATAAAATTCTGGTTTTTGATAATTTACTGGGTGAATTTATAGTTACAGAATTTTGGAAAAAAATACCAATGAAATTAGTAACTTATTTTTTTAATTCAAGTGGATTTTAAAATATCTAACTTAATTACTTGAAGAGAGAAAATAATATATTTATTTAGGGGTTCCTGAAATGTAACACATGGCGCTTGAAGGACTAGATGCTGAAAATTTTCTCTAACTTTGAACTCATAAGTCTAAATTAGCTTCAACAAAGCTGAAGGCGAAAAAAAAAGCTTATGAGGACGTTGAGCGTATCTTCACTTTGACAGAGGAAAAGTATTTTGTCACATCAGCAAGATATATTTGTAAGCATGGTTTAGTTCAGTCTTGAAATGTAAAAACAAAACCTTGAAAAGAAAGCTTTACGTAACCGCTTTATAGTAAAACTAAGGCTTTAGATAGCCTTAAAAGCTGCTACTTATGGCATTGTTACTTGCAGCTTTAAAAATGGGGTTGGTAGAACTTTAAGTAACCAGTCTTAAATCAGTTTTATTTAATCTCGTCAGAAGAAAGACTCGATTTTACACATGAGAAGGAAATAACAAATACTTCTGTCTTTACGTTTCAGCAAGAGTTACATATTGACATATGCTTTGCACATTACTTTTTGTTACATTGTGTTAGTAAGCATTTTTTTGAATTCTCTATAATTGGGCGACAACCGTTGTATGCAAAAATGAAGAAAATACATAAATATATTTTAATATATTGTCGGATTTTCACAGTGTAAGTGACGATGTTGCTTTTTTTTTTTTGTAAAATGTTTATACCAACCATGCTTTGGCGCCAACTGTATTTGATGAAATGACATGTATACTTACATAAAAGTTACATTTTGAAACTTTACTTTCAGAAAGCTGTAAGTTTTTTTGTAACTTTTGAAATCGTTAATTGTGGCACCCATAATAGTTTGAGGAATTTTTGAAATGCATTTTTCGTAGAATAATAAAGTAGGTTATCCAAAGAAATGAAACATTACTTTTAAGGGTTCCAGCGTCAACCCAAAGTATCCATCAAAATAAAAATTTTGGGCAGAAAGGATCAATAGAAACTATTGTTTTCTTCTCTGTGTGAGTCGGTTATTTATAGGATAAAACAACGAATGAAAATCCTTTTCAAACTATTGATAAATGAGACTTGTTTTAGAACGTGTTTTCTTGACGTACAGATAAAAATCAATCTTTACTTTACTGCTGGTGTTTTCTTTTTGAAATAAAGATATTTGTGGGTATACTACTTAAACAAAGAAAGAAGTATTACATTGTTCTTATATATGCTACACTTCAATAAAGTTTATGAGTAGAATAGTACTAGCAACTAATGTAGCAACGACTGCTTTCACATGCGTATCACAGTAAAGTTACGAATTTCGTAAATTATTCATGCCATTATAAAAATACAAAAAGTCTAATAGTATTTGCTGTTTAACACACCCTTTTTTCCAAATGCTTACTAACATTTTAAGCTCAAATGTTCCCATGTAGAAGAAAGCTATATTTTTTATTAAAAGTAGACTTGATGTTTAGAAGGACAAAATATTTCCCCCTTTTGATAAATGTGGCAGACAAAAATTTGCAAAAAGTTATGTTCTTGTCGATTTATAAGAAGATTAGTGAAAAAATATACAGATATTTTAAACAAAATCTAATATGTATGAAAATCCATTGTAATAACAAATAAGGATCATGTTGATGAAAAAAGATGTCAGAAAAAATGTGGATCAAAAATGAGTTTTTTATAACCCATCAAAATTCTATGATTCTGATCGGGTGCATAGGTTTTTGTCTGTATACAAAATTTGGGTATTTTTTGCTGCTATATTAGTTCTGTAATGAGCAAAGTAAGAGTCTCATAACTGCTATGAACCACTATTGAAGCCTGTCAAAATAAATTGGTGACATTTCAATAGTTCAATTTGGTCAATTTTACTCTTTTCTGACCCTCCAGCCCCCTCCCCCTCAGGCTTCCAATTTTGGGATAAAATTGACTTAGGAAAACCCACTTTGTATAGGGTGGTTATAAATTAACAGGAGGTGTTTGGAGCCCTACAGCTCGCAAACTACTGGGCGAAAAAATGCCGAATTTCGTGAGCGTGCATATTAGACCATGGGATTTTGATTTCATGAATAAAAAAAATTAGTTTGAAAAATCACCACCAGGGGGAAATTTGGCGCTGTAAAAGTGTATTATTCTGATTATCGAAGAATTAATTGCTACTGACAAAATATGCATCCATTTTATTTGCAAAAATAACTTTTTTTGTCACAAATGTGGTTCGATATGATCGCCATTGTAAAGTTGTACGAACTGCATACGATGCACAACATTTTCTACGGCAGCTCGTAACATATCAGAATGGATTTCTTGATGAGAATGCTCCCAGTCCGTCATTTTACAGATGATCGCTAAACGCAACGAGTTTATACAAATTATTGCATTCTATTTGGTTAAATGGACCGCTATTTTGTTCGTGGTGATTTTTTTTTAATAGAAAATTCTACGGCGATCATTTAACCTTTTGGATCCGGGCTGTTTTTTAGAAAAATTTTTTTTCGACTCATGTAGTACGACAGTTGAACCACAGATTTCTTTTCCATTGAAAAGAGAAGGTATAAACTGTTGTACCAGACGTATGAAACCTTGAAAAAATCCACGGCTCCAAAGGGTTCGAGTAAAAATCTCATCCCCGTCCTCCAAAAAAAAAAAAGAGTTACGGTACAGCATGTGTACCACCTGGCTCCTAAAGGTTAAACCTCATTTGCAAAGAACTATCATTTTTGCTTGGCGAAATTGATTTATACAGCATCTTTTCAAGTTTAATTCGCGATATTCAGTGTAATACACTTTTACAGCGCCAAATTCCCCCTGGTGGTGATTTTTCAAACTATTTTTTTTAATTCCAGAAATCAAAATCCCATAGTCTAATATGCCCGCTCACGAAATTTGGCAATGTTTCGCCCAGTAGTTCGCGAGCTAGAGGGCTCCAAACACCTCCTGTTAATTTATAACCACCCTGCACTTATAAATGGAGATATTTCCACTCAAGTACTTAGGTGGAGATGTAAGCTGCTAGTAATAAATTTGTCTCTCTCAGTTACTTGAAAAAACACAAGAAAATGGGTTTCGAGAGTCAAACACGTTTACATGAATAGTTTTTTTTCTTACCGAGGTTATAGAGCTCAACAAAAAAAAAAGTATTGGAAGCATTTAATAACATTTTACGTAAGGTGATATGCTTTTTTTGCACTTATTATGCACGGTACTGAGTAGCTATTGTTTCTATTAACAAATTATTACTACAGAAATCTATTTTTACATTTAGTGACTTGCAATTTAATATAGCTTGTATTGAATAAATAAATACATGTTAATATATTTTCCCGTTTATTTTTATTTTAACTATTTACCATCTGAAATTCACGTGAATGTAAACAATAGCAAAAAATGTATCACTTATTTTGCATGAACACGAAATCATGTTCAAAGCAATAAAGCGAAATCCATTAGTTGCCTTAGTAGAAAACTTGACGCAGCACGCCAATGTTTCCGAATGGGAACATGTTCAAAATATGAGTTTTTTTTTTTTGTTTATTTCATTATCTGTAAGGATGATTTCTAATTTTATTTTTGTAAAGTAACTTCTTTTTTTATGTCTGGATCATACAACGGCGTTGAAATCCTTAAAATTTAAATAAAAACAAAACCGATTTAGAATTTAGATGGGACTATGTGCGTTTGCTTTCTTGAAGGATGTTCAAATTTTTTGACGAATTCTCTTCTCATCTATCAACTCACGTGGTTTTTTTAAGTAACCACACATAGATAGTTACAAAGATTTTCGATATTCCAAAAATATTTACACAATTAGGGATGCACCGATAAGCAAATTGGCCGATTACCGATTAATCGGCTTATGATAATCGGCCGATTAATCGGCTAAGCCGATTAATGATTATTTTTAATAATACTAATTTCACAATCAGATTTTTCGTCTGTTTTTTACCGTTCTTTTCGTCTGTTTCCGATTTTAAAAACACGTAGTTACTTATTTATTTCTGAGAGATTTTTTTGTCCATTTTTTCAATTTTCTCAAAATAATTTCTAAATTTTATAAAAATTTCTTTGAACCAATTTTATATTATTGTCAACAAAATTACATTAACACACAAGAAATGAGTATTAAAATTAAAAGGGGGGCTGTGGCATGAGGGGATTTAGGAGTGCTCTTAATTTCAATTTATTTTTCAATTATAAGTAGCCATTTAATTAAAGACTTTTATTCTTGGAAAATTAGAGGTTATCTAAAAGTATTATGCTTATGAGAAAAGTGTATGTAGATGAAAATGTTGCAGAGTTGTCGGTATGTGTATTTTTATTTAAAATAGGAAACTTAAGTTATTAAATCATTTTCTTAACTGAGAAGATTTTTTTTACGAGTATGTTTAATTCTTCTAATTATTTGTTCTGTTTTTACTCACTACACTTTCGTACTACATACTTGAAAAAAATATTTATTTATTGTTTATAAATTTATCCATGGTAGTTTCTTGTTCAAGCATCCTTGAAGTAATTTTATTCAAACCATTTTTTCAGCCGATTGATGAGAAAAATTTGACGAATTATAATTGAAATGAATTCATGTTTTCGCATTCCAATTTAAAAGTTCAAAGAATTTTAAGGAGGGTTACCTTTTAATTTTCCATTCAGTTTTACGCATTGAATGAACTATTTGCTTTGTTTCTTTTAACTCTGTACACTTTCATGCTGCATGATATAGTAGGGATTAAAGAAAATTACATTCATTTACTGTTAATAAAGTTATTTATCCTAGTTTCTTGGTGAAAGTATACTTAAAAAAAATTACATTAAAAACTTTTTTCCGCCGATTAATCGGTAAAATTTTGCCGATTATTAATAATCGGCAAGGTGGCCGAGTATGGCCGATTAATCGGCACCGCCGATTAATCGGTGCATCCCTATACACAATAACGGTTTTTGTTTATTATTTCTTCTATTTGCTACATACCGGCAAGGAGTAGAAGGTTAAATTCCCTTCCCTGGAGCAAATACAATCATTTCAAAACATTTTCATATTCAGTATAAAAAAATAAATATATTATTTACTTCTGTAGCACAGGCCCGTCATTTAGGGGGGCGGGCAGGGGGCCGAGCCTTTGCCCCCCCCCCCTCTCCCGACTTTGAGAAATCAATGTATTTACATTCCCCCCTGGAAAACTTGAAATAACGTCCCTGCTATAGAATGATAATTGCTTTACATATTCAAACAAAGTCAACTAACCTCCTCGGTACATGTTCTGTATTTCTATTCTGTGTTGTTTGCTAGCAGTCTGTTATAATCTTACATAAAATTACTTCAACGATTTGTTTAGAGTAAAAATTTCCAAACATCGCATTGACACCCACTTCATATTTCTACTTTTATAAAACTAAACTTTAATGCACTTAACGAAGCAAATTGGGGAGATTATTTCTATTATATTTTAAACAAAGCTAAGATTTAAGATCTTCTCACACAGTTTATCAAGATTTCAACTTCCATCCGCATTCTTTCAGATTTAAACACAGCTGCGTACTTCAGCAATAACAGAAATTCAGCTTATTCAATAACAAACCTTTTGTTTTGATATTTGAATTTTAGTAGAATTTTCCGAGTTGCTTTGTTTCAAATATTTGCTGAGAGCGAAAGAATGATTTCAGTAAAACGAACAACCCTTGGGAAGATACTTAAAGACTTCTGTTCTGCCTCTCTTGTAATGCAATTGAAATTCCTTTCGAGTTTGACTTTGTGTGTTAAGATGTAATTATCTGAAGATGACAAATGCTTCCGTCAGGTGAAATTGTGTTTTATTTAGGGTAGTCGAGAAAGAAAAAAATGCAAATCGTAATCTTTATTGTAGGGGAAGACCGCCTATATTGGACCCCCTAAGAACAGGAGGCCTGTGTCGCTCAATGTGAAGCAAAACAAAAATACAAAATAGGGCATCGTGAGCTAAATTTAATCGGGAACCGCCCTAGGAGCTTATATTTTCTAAAAATATGGAAATTAATTTTTAAAAAATTATCTTACAAAAAGTTGCAAAAGTCCGATTTAGGAATATATGCGCCTATATTGAACCATGCGCTTCCTAAATTGGACCGTGCAAGGAAATCATAGAATAATTTGTATTTGAACTATATAGCTTTTTTCCAGGATTTGCAATAGAATTTCTTTTGCTTCGGTCTCACTTAGGCAGTGTTGATAAACTCACCGATGGCATTTCATGCACTTAATCATGTTTTGCACTTTATTTCTATGGCGAATATTGCAATAACTGTTTTGTGCTGTTTCTTGCTTCTTCTTGTGACTTTTTATGTTCTATGCTTCTTTCATACGGCGTTAGAATGATTGCTGAGATAGCCTTCCTTTTTGTTCTTTCTATTTTTTAGGTAAGATGATATGTAAGCCGGGGCTTTACAAAACCATAGTTGGAGTTGACAATCATGCTTTGATGAGAACTATCCGCTGATTCTGCAGAGCTTGTACTAATTTCAGTCGTGGCTAATTCTTGTACATAGTGTACAATAGTACAACTTACACCGATTATGTAGCCTCTTCACTTTGAGTATTTTTATCTAGACAACTTACTGCTAACTCTGATGCAGCCAATTCAATGTCATTAAACATATGTCAATTAACAGGCCAAACTCCTGTTCTTTAGAATCTACTTACAGCATTTGCCCTGGCCTTGACTGCGGTTTATTCATAAGAGTCCTGTTCGATATTGGGAAATGGATCTCATTGGATGTTCTCTCATCTATGTATACTTACTGCTCCAAACTGGTGTTTACCTTTCTACGTCAATATATTTTGAGGCTTTTAGTTAGTGAAAAGACCGGCTTCATCTACGTTGAACATTTTAGTAGCATATAAATTGAACGGTCAGGGGGAAAAACCACGGTAGTCACGTTTGATTGATTTTGAGAAAAGCGAAATTTAAACTTTACGAACTCATAAACTTCCCCAGTATACTTGTTCTAAAATGACAATAATACATGTACTGCAGTGTTTTTTCACGAATATTGCATATACTAAACGAAATTACACTTATTTTTCTAACAGGTGGTAGCATCAGTTTAAATTGAACAAAAAGTGGACTACCGTGGTTTTTCCCCCTGACCCTTCAATTGTTTCTTTTAAAAATCTTTTTGAACAAATCGAAGAATTTCATATTTTCTTTTTCGGTAAACCAGCATAAATTTTACTTAAACTAATAGCTATGTTTAACAACCTGAAACTGCAGTCTAATGGAAAAAGAGAAAAAAAAACATACATTTTTAAAATTAGCTGCTACTCGAAAATGTGCTTGATAAAAAATGAATATCGTGAATAGGTGTTAAAGTATGCTTAAAATAATCTAAACTACGCTATTAAATCAGATGAGTCACTTACTTTATGTTAAACTTAACAAAAAGTCTTGCTTAAAATCATATTCTTAAATTGGACCACTGGTCCAATATAGGAAAATTTTTTCGGTTCAATAAAGGAAAACGTGCCATGTTTTATTCTTCAGCTTATTTCTCTGTCAAAAAATATCACAATCGCGCATGTAAATACATAGATGTAATCCGTATTAAACACGGATTATAATGCTATAACAGCAGTTTATCTCAGCTTACAAGTTTTAGTACTATCTTACTAAGTACAAGTCCGCAAAATAAGATTTTACACGTTTTCAACATAAATCATGCCGTAACTCACGCTACGCAGTTCGCAGACTGGTGAAACTTCATACACATTGATTTTATTCCTAAAACTTTATATTTCTACCGTTAAAGTGTATCATAGATCTCTGTACTAGATTTTAGGCCCGAGGTCCAATTTAAGCAGTGGTCCAATATAGGCGGTCTTCCCCTAATGAAGTAAAAGTTTGCAACATTCAAATTTCGTATTTTGTACTTTTTTGGGCCTTTGGGCACAAAAAATAAACGCAACGTTGTGATTGTCTTATTTGCTTTCTGTTGTGTAACATATAAAAAATCATAAATATTGAACAGTAAGATAAATGTTTCATGTACTTATGTATGAAAATAATCTCATTTCATTTATTCTTAAAATGCATTTTTTTTTTTTTGAAATTGTGAAAATATTTATTTTGCACTTTAGGGAAACATTGAGATCAAGAAAACTCATTTAACAAAGAGTAAAAAATTATTGGTTTAGTAAGCTAAATTTTTAAGTGTTGTCATTAAACATAGCAGCTTATTATTTAAATTAAATAGTATGTTTGAAAACTAAACTAATGGCTTAGTGATTACACAAGCAAACCAATAGTGTAACATCAAAATTCAGAAAAGTAATAAGATTAGTTGTTTTTTGATGAACTAAACAACAAATTACAGGAGAAGCCTGACAAGCTCCCTGCATCTTTCTGCTAAAAATATAATCGAATGAAAAAATGAACATAAGTGGTTAAGTGCAATGTCACGTGCTGACGATTGTTAAAAATATATCTTTACGTTGTATATGTATACAAATTATTTCGGGTTAAAAATTATTTTTAAAAAAAATCCTGACTAAATTAATGTATTTTGAGTTGGGTAATTTGTGAAGCAAAAAATGTTTCTTATATTATTATTTTGTTTTACACCTGCATGACGCACTTAACCCATTTATGCCCAGTAACCTAAAAACAAGACGCTTGTTAGTTACTGTATATAAAAACCGTTTATGGGTATATCATTTTACTAAAGCTGTTTTTCACAAGTTAAATAGTCCTTCTTCTTGAGAAAACCAGTTAGAGCCACTATTTAGACATCAGAGTTTATTTATTAACAGCTATTTTCAGACAAATCAGTCAAGCAACGATCCAGCATGGGCCAGCCATCGAAAGTAAGTTTTTTTTTGCGAACTTATTTTTCATAAAATTAAACTATTTTAAAATGATTTGCTTAAAATTGATCACAGATGCCTTCTGTAATGTTACTTTGCACAAGTAAAGTGAAGTAAGGTCGTATTTTTCTTACATATCTGCAAAATATCCCATAAATAGGACGTTAAATAACTTAATAAATATGGCAACGGCGAACTATTTTACGCCTAAAATGTATGTAAACCATTCCAAGTAAGAGTTTTAAGGAGATAAAAATTGAAAAAAAATGTAAAAAAAAACTTGGGCATAAATGGGTTAAGCTTCTTAATTCTAGAAAAAATATACTACAGCCGAATCTGTTTATCTCGAACCTGCCTACCTCGAAAACCTCTCTATGTCGAAAGTTTTCAATTTCCCCGCTTTTACAGTATAATTTTAATGTTTTTTCTCATGTTTACCTCGAATGGTTGTCCTCGAAAACCTCTAAATCTCGAATTTCGAAGACCCTTATTTTTGAATTTCATCTCCAGCCGCCTTTATAAACGGTATAACTTGGAGACAAAAATAAACTTCTGCACAATCATTCAAAGACTTATGTTCGTACCCAAAGGTATGCATTAGCTGGCTATGGATATAGTCATCACATTTAGTAAAACGTGAACTCACAACATGTCGTACAGTAAAATATTCAACAATCTCAATGCAAAATAATCCATTAACCGCTTAGTCGTCGTGCCCGTTCCTCATACGGGCAGAATATTCGGGCAAGTTTTGTCGTGCCCGTGTCTCATACGGGCTGCGTTTCTGATATTTTTAAAGATTCAAAACTTTCCCTTTATTCAGTTTCAAAAAATAAAAATTTTCTCCGATCAAACTTTACTTTTTCTTTCTCAATGCCTGCATGTAAGCTTTTTAGCTTGTCTTGGATGCACGAGGAAAGCAAACTTTAAGGTAAAATTGAGTAAGTTGATTAAAATTTCTTACCTTTAAAAAACCACTAAATTCAAATTAAAATACAGTGCTTTTTATTTTAATATGTTTAAAATATTATGAACATAAAAATCAAAAATAAAAAAACCTGATGAATTTTGATCAGTTATTGGAAAAAAAGTGCGACAAGTAAACGGTTAAGTACTTGACTTTGTTCTAATTGCTTACTTTTGTAAATTTTATCCCAACCTTTGTATCTCGAAACCTCCGTATCTCGAATTTTTCTTCTGTCCCGTAAAATTCAAGGTAGACAGCTTCGACTATAAGTTATTCTTTCCTGTTAGTAAGAAAAAGTAGAGTATTTCACACAAAATTAGACATATCTAAGTGACATCTCCATATCTTTCAAATGTAATGTTTAAAAAACGTAAAAAGCAAAGGTTTTTCCACTAAGATATCACAAATAGATATGTGACTTAATAGAAAAACATGTTTATGACACGTTTTGACTAGATCTGTATCTACTTTTCTGAGAAAGGACCCAACTGAGTTGATATTTTCTACATTTCTTGGAGACTTATCGCATGGTTTTAAAAATATTAAACTTAGTTTCTTAAAATGCAGTTCCATGTAAATAAATAAATTGAATTACTTTCTATTTTACCTTAATAAGAAATTTCCCTCGCGAAACACACGAAATGGATCTGGGATGCACACGCACGGATTGCTACGGATGATGCTTCAATTTTATTTCCATGTCAAATAGGTTCATAAAGATGAAGTCAAAAACAAAGACCAATAATACCTCTACCGTTTTTAACGCTTGAGCTCTCTGTTCGATAAAATAGACATCTGAAGAAAGAATGAGATCTTATGCTTTTAGGAATCACTGCGATTGCAGGAAGAACTTCTTGAAATGTATTTAGCATTCTCATAAAACTTCAGTAATATTTTCTGGATTGGGTAAGTCAATAAAAGCATTTGATGCAATACGCATGTCTTACAATTTGTGAGTATCGGGCTTGATTATTTACGGTAAAAGAACATGATGCATAATAATGTTTGTAAAAATAAAAAAATATGTCATTATGTTAAAAGTTTATGCCTAAGATGTCTACTAAAAATGCTTTAAAGAATATTTTAGTTAATTTTATAATTGAGTCGTTTAGAATCAAATCCTTTTAAGTCCATTTTTTAAAATTTGACAGCAGCAAAAAAAAAAACTACAAAGTACAGATTTTTTTTACACGCAAAAAGTTTGATCACAGTTAAACTGCACCTTTACTACAGTCGACGCTCGATATAACGACCGTCTCCGTTCTACAGAAAATGGTCGTTATAACGAGTGGTCGCTGTAAGAGGTAGAACATAGAGTATATTGGGATACAGTTGGGGGTTTTCTCACCGGTCGTTATATTAGGATGGTTTTTATAACGTGTAGTCGTTATAACGAGCGTTGACTGTATTACGTTTTTGGTGTTTTATTAGACTAATGAGATGCAAAATTCAATGCCTGCTTACATAAGCGGAAAATGGCTATTTTGTGTTGGACACAACTGTTTTTTTTTTTTGAAAATTGGCATAAAATGTAATTATTAGATAATTTCTTGCTCTCCGTAGAATTTTTGTAGCTTCAGCCGTTATTATTTATTTATTTTATTAAGTTCGTTTGTTAGTAAAGGGTTACAACATTCATTTCACGCAAAAAAATAATAAATTCATGCATTTCACATTTTCTTTGATATACGCGTTTTTTATATAAATATTTTTGCAATACTAAAAATTATACACATATGTATGTATTTGTTAAATGTACAGTAGGGTGGGGCGAAAAATAAAAATTTTTTCAGATCAACTTCTATTAGTTGCCAAAAGTTGTCTTTGGTGATAGTTAGCTTTTGTGCAAATTTTGAGAAAAATCGGTTAATATCTTCAGGGGGCGCTGCGATCGCAAAGTTTTACCATAGCTTTTATAGGGATTTTATGGTTAAAATATATAAAACAATGCCGGTAGCTAATCTCATTGCATTTTTTTTACTCATAAGATATATTCATGCATTCAAAGCATATGAAAAAACTCACAAAAAATTATTTTATATGATATATTTATATTTCAAGCATTTAAAAAGAAACAAAAACGTGAAAAAGGTGATTTTTTTGAAATATACATATATCATATAAAATAATGTTTGTGAGTCATTTCATATGCTTTTAATGCATGAAAACATATTTTGAGTAAAAAAAAAAACGCAAAGAGACTAGCTAAAGGCATTCTTTTTGATATTTTAACCATAAAATCCATAACAAAGCTATGGTAAAACTTTGCGATCGCAGCGCCCCCTGAAGATATGAACCGATTTTTCTCAAATTTTGCACAAAAGCTAACTATCACCAAAGACAACTTTTGGCAACTATTAGAAGTTGATCTGAAAAACTTTTTATTTTTTGCCCCACCCTAATGTACAGCGGAGTTTTTAATTTTGAATGTGTGTATGATTCCTTTACATTTGATTGTAACTGCCATAGAACATCTGTCATTAATCTGTTCGCGTTATGGAAAAAATGTCGTATTCTCCGAACTGTTTAAATAGAGAAACAAAAACGAATTATTTAAGTATGAATTCTTATGTGCTTCAATCAATGAATTAATAAGAAAACGAAACATACACTTTAGCTTTGCCCTTGGTTTGCTTTACAAATTCTATTTAACATTTAAAATCAAAACATGCCGCGTATTAAATAAATAAACACGGAATTGGACATTCAGAAGCTATTAATCTTTTGAAAAAAACTTAGAATTTATAATTTTAAAATTGATAAATTTATTTTGACGAATCACGAATTCTCACAATATGTGTATCATATTTTCGAAATGGCTTGCACCGCCATATACGCTGATCTTTGGAACTTTCTCGTTTTTGACAATACTATATAATTGACTTCTCGAGTATATGCTTAAACGGACAGTTAAAATAAAATTCAAGTAATTTTCCATTAAATTTTCTCCCGTCTGTTCGCTTTTCCCAAAAAGCCCCCCAAAATTCATGTTTTATTATATTCAATGCAGATATAGTGCTTTATCAGTAACTGTTCAAAATAATTGCAATCAAACGGAATGTAAAATAAAGCATACTCATAACTTATGGTGTTAGAAAAAATGCTTGTTTTTTGGTAATGGCTCATAACTTACTACGACGCAAAAAAAAAAAAAAACTATTGCAAATCTATTTTTTCCCCTTTCGTTTTCACATTTCCAAACAGGGTTCACTTTCCTTACACGATACTTCTCGGTTGTTGTAGCTGAAATGTATTGAGACAGAAGCAGCAGAATGCAATAGAAAGGTTTTATTCCCAAGTAATAAATAAATTCTTATTTAGCGTAAATCCTTCTGGAGAACGCTAGCTTAATGGTTGAACCAAAACAGGTGGAAAGAAAGGAGCAGCGTTTATCGATGTTTCATAAAGAAATAAAATATAAAAAAAACTTTTTAAATTTAAAGACTATTTCTGTCCGCTCATTCGCACTAAAAAGTATAAAATAAACGGTGAAAATGCGCTTTGGGTCCCAGCTTGGCGCATTTTCAAAAAGTCGCCAACTGGCGCGTTTTTCCTTGTCTCGCGAATTGAAAGCTGGGAGAGACAGTACGCAAAAATTGGCGACTTTTTGAAAATGCGCCAAGCAGGGACCCAAAGCGCATTTTCACCGTTTATTTTATACTTTTTAGTGCGAATGAGCGGACAGAAATAGTCTTTAAATTTAAAAAGTTTTTTTTATATTTTATTTCAAAGTTTTTTCGTTTTAAAATTTATTTAGAATTGCGTGAAGACAAACATCGTTAAGCATAATTTACCGAGAAAATAACAAACGCCGTTAAAAATGCTATTCACGAACACTTTATTTTTTATTCATGAGAATATTTCGTTTCCAATTTTGTTAATTTATCAACTTACTTTGAGTCAAACGCCATCAAGCGTAATGTTCAATTTGAAGATTTACCAATGCATTTTCTACAGCCCTTTTTAATAAGTCACTTAAGTAAATTTTTGAACTGGACTAATATGTTAATTGTTAGCTAATCTCATTCGTTTCATTTCTTCTTTTGCTTTAATATTGCAAGGTTTATCTCCAACAATTTCAGTTGAATTTGAAGCTTCCAGTCGTAGTCCTGCCAATGTTAGTACTCGACTCAACTCCACTATAAAGCGGAAGCGCATTAAAGTTCACGCGGCTGGATTTAACTCTGCAACCGGAAGTAAAACGTGAAAACCATGACAAAAGCAAGTACAGAAAAAGTCTTTAAAAAAAAGAGAGTGGTTTATGTATAATTTATTCACCCGGTTTAAAAACATGACATGATTTCTCTTCTTCTTTTTATAAGCATCCCAGAGCATGAACATTTATTAAATTTTGCACGAGAATTGTATGCCTGGATAAAACTTTACCGGGCTCAACTTCCCATTAAATTTAATATTAATAAAGACCTAATTAAATATACATATATTTAGCAATTGATATATCAAATTAAGAATTGACGTTACAAAATATATTTTTTCATTAGCATTTTACTTAGTTGATTTTATGCGATAATAAATGCATTACTCGCAGACATCGTTTTAAGTAGGTGTAATAATAGTCTAGTCCAGTGGTTCTCAACGGGGGCGACACCGCCCCCAGTGGGCGGTGAAAAGATGTTGAAGGGCGGTGAACATATTTTGGGCAGCAGGAGGGCGATGGACATATTTTGGGAGGTAGGGGGCAGTGAGTATACTTTGAAATGTGTTTGCGTAAGGATATGCTTCGGGTAGCAACGGCAGGATATCTTATGCTTTTATGTCGCCAAAGGATAGTTTTAACATTTATTTTCTGAGGTTATCACTAGAAACCCTGATCTTTCTCCTAAAGCCATTAAGGATAGCCTAACATTTGCTAATAGCACTTGAATTTCAAGAAAGTTTTTCAATTTGGGTGGCCCGTTCTATAGCGTAACTACCGATAGCCCAAAAAATGTGTTTTATTGATATCCATTGGAAGAATTTTCGGTGAATAAAGGGAATCTCGAACTATTCGCCTCTTCTCCAGTCGTGACCAAACAGAGCCTAAAATTGCATTTTTACGAGTTCAGTTTCTCAAAATGTCTAGATGAGAGCCACCTGACTTGACAGATTCTTTGTGATATTAGAGCATCCTCCTAGCAACACCAAAGATAACTAACAATCGCATTCTTCAGACAGAATTTAAATTTGCGTTTTTTATGCTTCAATTTCAGCGAAAGCTGTAAATAGCTCTGACTCTCTAACATTGTTATACTTAGCCTTAAAATAACTTCAATTTTTGTTTATTTGTTTATTTACAACACGTATTTCGAGCTCGTAACTTCAATTTTGAAAAATCATTAAGAGAGACATCTTTCTCCCTACTTGACGTTGCCAAAAGTTGTCTAAAATTGCGTCAATTTTGGATGTTTTACTTGGAGCGGAATCTGAACCTAAGTCTCAACACCACGAAACTTAAGATTAAAGAAACTGCATTTTCAAGACTTCGTGTTCAAAACTAATTTCGAGGATATCGCCATCTTTATTCTGATGTCACCAAAAGTTATCTTATCTAAACTTTTCAGAAATAAATTACTCAAAAAGAATTTCTTTGAAATTAACTTATCTTGTAATTTGTAAATTCAACTTTTTTCAGTTTTTTTAAAAATTAAAACTTAATTTATAATCTTCAAGGGTGACAGGTATGGGTCATAGTTTCAAGTCTTTGTAGCTCCTGGGAAAATTAGAAGGTCCGGTTTTGTTATTGTCCTTCCACAGGTAAAATCCTACATCCGTACGTGATAAATAGGGGATGTGTATTGTATAGTTGCAAGTAAATAAGAACAACAGTGTACAATGCTTTGAATGGAATCGGTCAAGGAATTATTTGAACGCAATGTATTTTTCAAGATATATTTGTTTTCAAATAAAAATGTTGAAAACAGTGCATTTTTACTTCAAACCTTGTTGTTCTCATTTACCTTAAAAATGGTTCTTTCAGTACCCAGAATGGTCCCATTCTAGGTACTTGATTATCACTCTGACACAGCTTTTCAGAAGAAAAATAATGCTCGTTTTTTAAAAAAAATTATAATATAAAGAACAAAAAAAGATTAAGCATAAGTTTTTCTGCTTTATAGTTATTTTACAACAATCTGTTCGGGAAAAATTATGGAGTTAAACTGGTCCAGAAAATTGCTTTACCTCGCCTCCCCCTTCCAGTTTTACACCTTTTCTCAAAGGGGGCGTTGAAACAATTTACAATCCTAAAGGGGGCGGTAGCTGTAAAAAATTTGAGAACCACTGGTCTAGCACCACAGGGGTTAGCTAATTTTTGGAAAGGAGGAGGAAGTCAATTTTGAGTTTTTTGAATACATCAGGAAAAACGATGAAAAATGCGTTTAAAATAAAAACTCAAGCTAAATAAACTGCCAATAAAATTATTTCTACATATTTTGCGAATTTAACAATGATTTTTCGGGTCGGGTATATGTTTCAGCGGAATTGGCTGTTTCTGTGAAACATTAACACCTACTGCCTTCCAGTATCATTATTTATTAAAATTGTCAAAAACTAAGTTGTATAACTTTAAATTTTCTTCAATCTGGTATGCTGCATTGCTGCATTTTATTCAACCAATCAAAAGCTATAGAATTTCAAACACGCACACATATAGGCCGATTCAGACTGCGAGCGACGCGAACGAACGAAGCGTTTTTCGCTCGCAGGTCAAAAATTCATACTAGATGCGGGCGAAAGTCATGTGATGGTATTCACCCACTAAGGATAAAGCGCGCGCATCTAGGGAGAGCCAATGAAATCGAATGTCCACGCGGTCAAAACAGAGCGAAAATGGCGCCTTCCCTTTGACTGGCTGTCGCTCTCGTTACCAAATTTCGCTCGCCTTTCGCACGCGACGATATCTAGCATGCTAGAACGCTGACGACAGGCGAATATTCGCCGCGTTGTCATGGGAACGCATGCCAAAAACCGGTTTCGCGGGGAAAAGTTCGCTTCGCTTACGCGTTTCGCTCGCAATCTGAATCGCGCTTATGGCGAAAATAGAGCACTTGCTGCTCTAAAACATCAAACTGACCTGAAAGGATTGTGCATTTCTTCTGTACTCAATTAATTCGACATTTCTAGTCGACAATGAAGATGGATTGCTACAGCATAGATGATTTTACGCTTCTAGGGGGAGGGGGTTTAGTGAAATTGTGACTTTCATAAATGGGAGGGAAGAGTAAAAAGAAGTGCCACATCGTGCATTTTTTAATAGAAATATGTTTATAAAATATTGTTGTTGTTTCTAATACCACTCAGGTATCCGAGCCCGAGTAGATGAAATCTACTCGATTTAAGGCAGGATAGGTACGCTGATTCCGTTTTTACGAGCACCATTAAGGTGGAAGCCCGATTTAGCTCAACACACATACCATAAAGACCCGTTTATAGGGTAGGCATCCATTCATATCACACTTTCACACACAGAAAGAACAATGACAGGAGAGAGAGAAAGTACGTCCATTAGGGTGGGGCGAAAAATAAAAAGTTTTTCAGATCAACTTCTAATAGTTGCCAAAAGTTGTCTTTGGTGATAGTTAGCTTTTGTGCAAAATTTCAGAAAAATCGTTAATATCTTCAGGGGGCGCTGCGATCGCAAAGTTTTACCATGGCTTTGTTATGGATTTTATGGTTAAAATATCAAAAAGAATGGATTTAGCTAGTCTCTTCGCGTTTTTTTTACTCAAAAGATGTTTTCATGCATTCAAAGCATATGAAATGACTCACAAGCATTATTTTATATGATATATTTATATTTAAAAAAAAATCACTTTTTTTCACGTTTTTGTTTCTTTTTAAATGCTTGAAATATAAATATATCATATAAAATAATTTTTTGTGAGTTATTTCATAAGCTTTGAATGCATGAATATATCTTGTGAGTAAAAATAATACAATGAGATCAGCTAACGGCATTGTTTTTCATATTTTAACCATAAAATCCCGATAAAAGCTATGGTAAAACTTTGCGATCGCAGCGCCCCCTGAAGCCGATGCAGCGCCCCCTGAAGCCCTGAACCGATTTTTCTGAAATTTTGCACAAACGCTAACTATCATCAAAGACAACTTTTGGCTACTATTAGAAGTTGATCTGGAAAACTTTTTATTTTTCGCCCCACCCTAACGTCCATGTCCCAGCCGGGATTTGAACCCGGGGCCACCGCATCACGTTATAAAATGTAGGTTATAAAAAGTACTTTGCGGCAAAGGGAAGGAGGGTGAAAAATGTTAAAAAAGTGCGACATCTCATTTATGGACACCCCCTTAGCAAGAAATAGGACGCAATTTTGTAGAATTTATTATCTGCAGTACTAATTATTGAACTAAGGAAGAGCGTAAAATTAACACTCTACATATTGTACAGAAAAATAACAACGTTACGAATGTACAAATGAGCAAGGCGTTCCTTGTACAGCCGAAACACGTGTCTGCAGTATCCCTGCTCATGTGTGCATTCGTAACGTTGTTATTTTGTGACCATCTATAGCACAAAGGTATTTGTAAACTTTATTCTATATATTGTCTAAGAAAAATAATAACAACACTGATTTAATTAAATTCGACATTGTTGTCGATGAGGAAACTTCGTGTAAAAAACTATTTTTGTAAAATACTAATTTTACAGCAATAAACTGTGAAATCGGTCATTTTACAGTTTAGCTCCTTTTTTAAAATTAGCTGCTTTTCAGTTTATTACTGTAAAATTAGCAATTTTTACAGTTTGTTACTATAAAATTCGCTACATTATAAAGTAAAAACAGCATCCATATTTTGCAGCGTAAGGGATTTTGATATTTGGTGTAATAAAGCACATTCTTACTTTTATTGTTTAAGTACTTGATTGAGCTATATACCAGGGCCCCGGAGATGAAAAGGGGAGGGGGGGGAATCCCCAGGTAGCACAAATAATCCTTAAACGTTTTATAAACGTTTTTAAGCGGTTGTTACAACGATAATAACCATTTTACAACCTTTAAATAACGGAGTGTGCTACTTGGGCATGTTCGATTTGAACTTTTACCTGCTCCGTGTTTGCCGGAATTGTATTTTTGGAGCCTTGATCTGTTTTTTATGCATGATAGCTAAAAAAATAATTTCGCGAACTTCTTTAACTCTATCATATTTCCAACTACTAAAAAGTAAAAGACAAAGGCAAAGATGCTAAAAGTATTTATAAAATTGAAAGAACGAATAATAGTAGAGGGGCGGGGGGGGGGGGGGGGGGGGGGGGGGGTGGGGCATGGGGCGTGCGGGACGGTCGGTGGGGGGGTAGGGGGGGGGCGTGGGGGCGGGAGGAGGGGGTGGGGGGTGGGGGTTGGGGGCGGGGGGGGGGGAGGGGAGGGGGGGGTAGGGGGGGGGGGGGGGGGGGGGGGGGGGGTGGGGGGGGGGGGGGGTGGGAGGGGGGGGGGGGGGCGGGGGGGGGGGGTGGCTGGGGGTGTGGGGGGCTGGCGGGGGGGGGAGGGGGGGGGGGGTGGGGGGGGGGGGGGGGGGGGGGCGGGGGGGGGGGGGGGAGGGGCGGTGTGGGGGGGGGGGGGGGGGGGGGGGGGGGGGGGAGGGGGGGGGGGGCGGAGAGGGGGGGGGGGGGGGGGGGGGGGGGGGGGGGGGTGGGGGGGGGGGGGGGGGGGGGGGGGGTGGGGGGGGGGGGGTGGGGGGGGGGGGGGTGGGGGGGGGGGGGGGGGGGGGGGGGGGGGGGGGGGGGGGTGGGGGGGGGGGGGGGGGGGGGGGGGGGGGGGGGGGGGGGGGGGGTGGGGGGGGGGGGGGGGGGGGGGGGTGGGGGGGGGGGGGGGGGGGGGGGGGGTGGGGGGGGGGGGGGGGGGGGGGGTGGGGGGGGGGGGGGGGGGGGGGGGGGGGGGGGGTGGGGGGGGGGGGGGGGGGGGGGGGGGGGGGGGGGGGGGGGGGGTGGGGGGGGGGGGGGGGGGGGGGGGGGGGGGGGGGGGTGGGGGGGGGGGGGGGGGGGGGGGGGTGGGGGGGGGGGGGGGGGGGGGGGGGGGGGGGGGGGTGGGGGGGGGGGGGGGGGGGGGGGGGGGGGGGGGTGGGGGGGGGGGGGGGGGGGGGGGGGGGTGGGGGGGGGGGGGGGGGTGGGGGGGGGGGGGGGGGGGGGGGTGGGGGGGGGGGGGGGGGGGGGGGGGGGGGGGGGGGGGGGGTGGGGGGGGGGGGGTGGGGGGGGGGGGGGGGGGGGGGGGGGGGGGGTGGGGGGGGGGGGGGGGGGGGGGGGGGGGGTGGGGGGGGGGGGGGGGGTGGGGGGGGGGGGGGGGGGGGGGGGGGGGGGGGTGGGGGGGGGGGGGGGGGTGGGGGGGGGGGGGGGGGGGGGGGGGGGGGGTGGGG
>JAXGGA010012197.1:0-5000 GCA_038373865.1 Uloborus plumipes | reverse complement strand
TTTCTCTGCATGCATATGTCCATGTCCGAAGTGTGATAATATCTTTGCTCTAAGCCCGGTATTGTCAACATCATTAGCTAATTTATTTTCGATTGATAAATTGTGTTGTAGCATAAGTCTTCTATTCCTTCAGAATAATAGTTTAGTAGAACGAATATTCTGAAAATTGGATACTTATGACCTTTGTTAACTCTAAGATTTTGTAAATAAGAAATTACTCGGTGTAGGGCAATTAATTCAATTCGTGAATAAATATTTTCCTCAGAACAATCATTTGCTGTCCTTCATGAGTGATAAAGTTTTACAAGTAAAGTTTTACGAATGCAAGTACGGTGGTATTTGCATTCTTGAGCTATTATGTCAGCTTGTGCCAACTCAGCAGTGAGCGTACTGTCTGCTTTTACCAACACGCAATTTCGTATTTTCTGTTAACTGATTTCGTCAGAACTAGATATAACTCCTGTCTATTTTCACCAGGCTTATCAAAAAAGAAGCACAAATCTGGAAAGGATGAAGTGCATTTCTTTCTCTTCTGCTGAACTGAAGCCTCTTTAAAATGTTTACTTGCGTGGCACTCTTTTTTCCTTTCTTTTTCTTTCTTCAGCTCTTCTGACTTTTTTACTGTTATACCTCAAGATACAAGATTTATGCCACTTATCCCTCTTTTCATTAAATTTTTCCGATACAAATAATTCTTCAAATTTAAATCTACCTACATTTACAAAGTCTGATAATTGCCTAATTTTTGCCTGTTGTGACAGAATTTCGAACATTGTTTCATAACCTCAGTACAAGACTGATACATTTAAAGTTGCTGCAGGGCACAATAGATTTTTTTGGAGTTAATTTCGAACAAAAAATAAATCTTATCCAGTAAATATCTGTTGTAATAATTTTGGTAAAAACAACATTTCCTGGGGTTGTTTTTACCAAACATAACCCTTGGTTGCCATTTAAACTTTCAAACCATTAAAGCTTTAACCATGCCATTTAAATTTTTAACCATTAAAGTTTACCATTTAAACTTTAACACTTAAACAAAATTAAAATAAATGCATTTAAAACAATACTTTTGAACATGTAAAACCACAAGACTATGAGAAACCGTAAGTTATAAAAATATGAGCATCTTTCGTAATCTCGATCCATATAAATAGCATTTACGGGAACATATGAACAATGACACATATTACCAATGATAAACACACTGGAAAATATTCGTCACCTAATGAACGACCATATTTGATGAAAAAAAATCAGCAACGGCAACAATAATAAAAATTAGAAGAAAAATAAATTTAAAACTAAAACTTTAAAATTTCTGAAATTGAAACTTTAAATTGTATTTTGGTAGAATCATTTTATCTTGACATTAACTTTTCCCTCAAGTTCTTGTGCTTTTGTACCCTTGGGGAACATTTTCGATGATGCGTGCTTAGTCATAAAAATGAGAGGTATCATGACCGGATAATTGGACGGTTCGGTCAATTAGGATCCGGATAACCGGCACCCTACTTTTTTTAAACATTTATTTAATGTATATTTACATTCTTAAACCATTAATGCATTTATGGGGGAGGGAATTCACTTCCACGAATTTATTCTTAAAAAATATCGATTTGCCAAAAAAAGCATTTTTGGGTTGTTCTTTTTAAAATTAGTCTCTAATTGGAGCTTTAAACGATAAAAAATACAATAAACGCCTATGTACTGACATAGATAATGATTTAAGAAGAAAATAATAATAATAATTACAAAAAAGCGCTATTTCTAGTTTTGGACCAAAAATGGCCGCTAAGAGGGGTTTGGGGGGAGGGTTCCGATTGGCTCCCCTTCTAAAAATGTTTTTTTATACATTGTCTACAAACCTACCAAGTTTCATGCTTTTATCACAAAATGCAGTTTCTTTTCCCGTAGCCCCCTTACTATTTGGGTTGTCTTGTGAAAGCAGGCCATCTCGGTGAGATAAAAAAACATCTCATACGCTATAGCAAAAAGGTGCTTCATGCTAAAGAGCATGTTATAAAGCACTCAAAAGCAGAAGAGAGTTCCAATGTCACAAGAAGTAACTTTACTGCAATTTTTGTAGAAAGCAGGAAGCACAACACTCTAACTCTTAGTTACGATGAGAACACTGGTAGTTGAGTTTCTTGAAAAAAAAAAAAAGTTTCCTGTATAAAAAACGGGTCCTTTTGAACTATTCCAGAAAATTTACTCATTGGTCTTCTTTGTTGTGAGGACTCACAACAATTTCGTGGATATTAACAAGGGGCTCCAAAAATTAAATTGGCTTAAACTTTGTTTTTGTCTCAAGAAACTCAACTAGTGAAAAGAATTTTACCTACAGTACCAATCCAGTCCTTTTCTGGAGAAGCTGGTCCGTCAAGTTTTGCGACTATATGACTTAATATCTGCTCGTTAATGTGAAGCCAGCAGAAAGAAAGATCTAAAAAGTCTGTAATGGAGGAGTTTTTGGATGTAATGTAGCATATGCCTCCTTTTCAGCCAGACATTTCATTGGAGGTATCACTGCCAATTAGTTGAAGGCAAATGTCTATACCTAAGTCCTTCAACCAGTCACATAATCCTGTTTCACATTGCTCAACCAGTTTTACCTTTGAAGTATTCTTCTTCTGTTGTATAGTGAGTGAGGTAGCGATCTCTACGCTCTTCTGTTATGGTCTTTCTTTGATGATGCTTTTCCGAAAGCTCCCAGTGTTCTCATCGTGACTAAGAGTTAAAGTGTTGTGCTTCCTGCTTTCTACAAAAATTGCAGTAATGTTACTTTTTGCGATATTGGAACTCTCTTCTGCTCCTGCGAGCTTCATAACATGCTCCTTAGCATGAAACACCTTTCTGCTATCGCATATGAGATGTTTTTTATCTTCGCCGAGATGGCCTGCCTTCACAAGATCACTTAAATGGTTATATGTGACAGCAAATGCCTCAGTTTATGACACAGCAAACCTGATTGAAGTAATGGCCGCTCTACTAATATCAAGGTAGTTTCGTTTACTTCGTAGAGCTGTATTAAAATAAATCCAGGATATTTCCTCGCGTCATAATATTACAAGACGGCACTAGCTTTCGGGAAAGTCGAGCTGTAAGGCCGATTTCTTCGATGCTTAAAATTGTTAGTGCCTTTCGCCTTCCAGGTTTTTAACCCCTTCCCGGCTTTTCCCGAGCTGGACTCGGGCAAGCGAAATGTTCCATTCTGGCTCATCCCGAGTGTAGCTCGGGCACTGTGAAAATTAATACTGCACAACCAGTCTTTCCCGAATTATTTCACATGTCCCTTTTATGGTTTCGGATGCTTTTATTTACTATTGTTGCTACTATATAACATAACTATACAGTGTTTTGAGCTGTAGATTTAAAATAAGAGTAGGCCAACTCCCAAGTATAATGATTTCTGCTATACAGAAAGCCAAGTTTACAAGTAAATACTCATTTATTACTCATTTATTTAAATAGATATTTTTACATTTATTTTTAGGAAATGTTGCATGCGAATGATGCTATTTATGTTTAAAAAGATATGTATGTATGAAAATAAGCATAAAAAAATTGACATTTTTTGATCCGTAATCCCGAAATTACTCATTTATTTAAATAGATATTTTTACATTTATTTGTAGGAAATGTTGCATGCGAATGATGCTATTATGTTTAAAAAGATATGTATACATGAAAATAAGCATTAAAAAATTGACATTTTTTGATCGGCAATCCCGAAATAAAATGAGCCTGGAAGGGGTTAATAGAAATCAATCCATCCTTTAATAAAACAAAAAAGAGAATCTCAACCAGCCTTTTGTCGGAAAGCGCAACTGGATGGAAATCTTAGGCAGGATGAGACATATTTTGGTCAAAACGCGTCTGCTGGTCAAAAGTTGTCTTGGGGGGGGGGGGGGGGGTCATAAGTAAAAGGGGGGGATCACTTACCCAGTTGTAGGTGGCATTTTCTCCTAAACAGCTGACTGCCTAACGAAGACAGCAATGTCAATTGATCAGAAACGTAACCCGTTTCAGTAGGAACGATTACCAATAGTTTCTGCTCTTTTTAAAAACAAAAAGAGACGAAATGTATATGTAAATGAACTTTTTATGAGGAAAGTACGTTCATTAGAGTTAAAAACAAGCATTTAAGTTAGCAGAACAATCTTCTAAAAAACTCCCGCAGCTATATTGCATATTGAACCTGAATGTAGTGAACTTTTTGAAAAAAACACCGGTGTTTTATATAAATTGCGTTTTCCCGGTAGCTAAATTTTTTTTCCAAAAACTTGTTTTTGTACAAATCAACTCAAAATGAGTGAATACATAGGAAAATGCGTGTACCAAGTCGGAAAAAAAACTTTTATTTTTATGACATACCCTAGTGATCATATAGCGACCGGGGTCAAAGGTCGCTGCTAATGGTTCACCTCGTGGCCTGGCGAACCACGTTGTACTTTGCCTTCTGCCTGTATTGAGGGTCCATTCAGGTGGTGACCGTATACTTACCCTCAGTTTAATCCCAATGGGCAAAAACAAGAATAAAAGGGTTATTTTCTCAATTCGTTAACTTTTGTGTCCTTCATCCATATCTTCCATTTAAACACCTATTTCCATTATCTAATGCTATGTTCTATTCAAGATGCTCACAAAGAGTAATGACAACATGCATTGGCACTATTTTGCACTTAAATTATATATTAAAAAAAATAATATATAGGCAAAATGTCATTTCCGTCCCCTGTCCCCACACACATTTGTCAACTTTAAAAAAAAATTACTATATGAAGAAACATTTTTAAAAATTAATACATATGCATTATGATACAGTACAAGTATGTACTTCAATGTACTATCTAAGTATTCCTTATCATGTTTACATATTTTGATAGAGAGATCAATTTATACGTGTCCCCAGGTTTTGAAAAAAATTTCCCCCAAGTAGAAAAACCTTCAATAAAATTCTATAAATGGCGCTAGTTGGCAATAAAATAGCTCAAAAT
>JAXGGA010012196.1:0-39591 GCA_038373865.1 Uloborus plumipes | reverse complement strand
AATTTTAAATGTAAATTTTTATTTTATTATTTATTTTTTTCCATTTTGGGGAAAAGGGGATTTCCTTTGTTTCATCTTTTAGTTTGTTTTTGCCTCAATCTGCTTACTACTTGCTTGCTACTCTTTTGCAATGAAGTTCCAAAATCTCTTTTTTTTAATATTTTAGATTTTGGACCTTCAGACTGATTTAGCTAACATAGTTGTTCAGAGAGATGGAAGAAATATAACTTTGGAAGATATTTGCTATGCACCCGTGGAAAAACGAAAATGCATGATTCAAAGTCCTGTAAACTGGTTTCAGAATAGCAAAAAACATCTGGATTACTACAACAAAACAGACGACTATCTAAATTTCATCAAGAATTGTACTTCGTAAGTATGATTTCAAAATTTCAGAATTTTTTCATTGTTATTATTCTTAATATATTATCTGTTTCTTTCATTTTTTTTTAAATTGTGATGTAAAACCCATTTCCTGTCTACCTTCTCTAAACGGGGCCAATGGCATTTTTTATTGCAAAATTTTGTTAAACTGAGTGTCTGTGGTATTGCCTTGGCTTGTTCACCTGAGACGGGTTGCTGTATCTATTCTTTTCCCATGAAGAACTGACTTGGAATGGCATTGCCCCTACTTGCTGCCTGAGGCAATTTCAGTTGGCAACAGAATTTGAATTCATATTTTGGGATGGTAAATTACATTTCTTCAAAGGAATCATTATTGAAAAAAAAAAAAGTGCTGTAGTTAATCCACTTTTGTTAGAACCATGCGTTATTGGTAAGTGGTCAGATTTACTTTATTGACTTTTCCTCAATACAGGCATTATTGGCAGGTTGCCAGCTTCAGCATGGTTTCAAATGTTGAAATGTAGCTGAAGATGAATTGTTTTAATTGATATCTTCGTTAGTCGTACTGCACTCTCCATGATCCTCATAAAACTTCGAATCTGTTGATACCTGATCCTGAAACCTTCAATCACTGCCATTATTGAGGAGTTAGAATGACAGATATGCATGCATTCATGCAGTTGAGTTTTAATATAATGGATAAGTCTTTATTTGGCAGCTTAATTATATTAAAAAATTTTTTTTTGTTTTCTGTTAAACTCATCTTTGAGAAACATGTTGAATGAAAACGTAGCTACCCTATCCTATTATCAGTGGTTTAAAATCCCCACTCCCCTCTCGTCTTTTCTATTCTTAAGTTTTTTTCGTAAACTCATTTGGTACTATGAAATCAATCTAATTTTGTGTTTAGCATAATAACTTATATGAAAAAGCTATTAATTGTATACTTATTAATGCAATCGCCTTGTAATGTTTTGGATTTTTTTGTGATGGGTTTTCAACTGGTCCTGTTTGACAAATCCAAGGATTGGGCTATCTGTTGTATATTGTGTTGTAACAAACAACTGTTACTAAAAGAATTATAATATCTGTTTTAACTGCTTGATTTCTTCTGTATTTACTGACTAGTGAATGGTCTTGAATAATAAAAAAAATGCACAAATTTGGAATCGTGTGGAAGATATCAATTGCTGTTAGTATTTTATTAGTGGAGAAAATTACTAGTTTATTTTATAAGTCACTGCTGTGTGTAGAAAACTGTTAGTTAATTAATTTTTTTGACTGTTTTTTTTTTTTTTTTGCTTATAATTGCATTTATCTTTTAAAATGGTGACGAAAATTTATGTATTTTGGTCTGTTAGTGTCAGCAAGACTGTGTCCCCTAGGTATTAATCCGTATAAAACAGCTCAAATCTATTCAATCTTGTCAGCAAATTGCAGCCTTTCGTAGGCGAAATTTCCAAGGTTGCTGAAAAAATGAACAAATTGTTAAGCTTGATGTCTGAAATGTAAAAAAAAAAAAAAAATATCTGTCATGTTAGAAGATTTGTTCCCACTAAATGTTAAATGCCATAAACCAGCCCTAAATATATTTGGCCATTGCCTGAAAGGTCAATATATTTTGTCAGTGAAGTATCTTATTTCCTGCTCAAATGTGATTGTTTTTTCTGTTTTTAAGTTTAAAAATGGAAAATTTCTAAAAATTATGAGCTATTCTTGTCATTTAATGGAAATAGTAATTTAGATGCTTTTTTCCATAATTTATAGAGTTTATATTTTTGATTTAGGAATTCATTTTACGTTCAGACGATAGGACTTTCATGCTTAGGTGATTATGGTGGTCCAGTTTTTCCTTATGTTGCTCTTGGAGGAGTACACGATAATTATTATCCTAATGCAACAGCTGTAATTGTGACATTTATGATTAACAATAATGTAGATGAAGAACGTAATAAAGATGCTGAAGCCTGGGAGAAAGAGTAAGTCATTCATCAATTCCCAAAATGTATATAAAAACAAATTGAAACTGTTATAAGTTTCATTCATTCTTAATTTTGTATTTTCATCATTAACTGGATTAATAGTTATTCAGATTTTTCATTTTAAGTGTCAATATGTTTCTTCATATTTTTATACATTGTGTCTGCCTACCTGGATTATCGTGAAAAGTCAGGTAAATTTTTCAACTTCTGAAAAAGGAGTAGTTCTTTTTTACTAGAGTATTTTTGTAACATTTCTTTTCTAACTAAACAACATTGCTTATTTGTTTATTTATTTTTTATTCAAATTTTTTGTATCATAAAAAATTATCACAGAAATTGTATATTGAAGCTATTGCTTTCTTTTAGTTTTTAATGGAAAGAAAAGTTTTTATAGTATAGTAAACCCTCATTATTTCGCACATGTCAGTAGATAACAGAAAAAGCGAGATGTAACCAAGGTCATAAAAAGTAACTGTTAATTAACGTAAAAATTAATGAGGTATGCCACTACAAAAATTTTTGTTTATTACTGTAGGAGGACAATTCTTTTAATGAAAAAAAAAAAGAATTAGTCAGCCAATTTTTCTTTAAAATAAAAAATGAAAAGATATTTTTGTTGTTTTAGAACAAATGGAAAGTTGCAGCTTAAACTGTTATGGATTGATAGTCAGAAAAAGATGTTTTATTCATTAATTAAAAAAAAAAAATGAGCAATGTAACTCCCTGTAATACAAGGCAATATTTTTGAAAAAAATAATTTTTCGGAAGACAAAGAAAATCGCAGTATATCTAAATGAGTGATATAACGAGGCATTATTTAACAAAGAGTTACTGTAGTTTTCATTATACATAGATATCTATGGAAAAAAAAAAAACTTTGTATTTTTGTGCGTCTTACCCTCTTATTTTGTGCCACTATATACACTGATTATTTGTGCAAAATTTTGACAACATATATTAATGTTTAGAGGTCGCTCAAATGCCTTGAAATTTCGTAAGATTGACAAAAATGTGAACGTAAATGACATCTATGGAAAAAAGTAGCCTTTGTATTTTTGTTCGTCTCACCGTCTTATTTAGGCCTTTATATACACTGAATTATTTGCCCAAAATTTTAGTTAAATATATTTACATTTAGAAGTACTTCAAATTTTGTGATAGTGGCACAAATGCGAACGTAAATAATAATAATAAAGTTACTTCATTGTTTTTTTATATCACTGAAGAAAAAAAGCGTGCAAATCAGAAAATGAACTATATATCTGAAAAATCAATGAAATGCAGAAAAGTATGAAAACTAATCAAATACGGAAAAATATAAAAAACAATTTTAAATACATTGAATACATAGTAATTCGCTCATTAATTCTTGCAATACCTTTTAAGGTTACTTTTTCGCAACTTTGAAACCTTTTCTGTGTTCCTGTACCACTTAAAGCGTTAGTGATAGTCTTAACAAATGCTTCAATAAGGGCCATGCCACGCTCCGTATTGTCGTTTACAATCCTCAATTTCTTTGGTAGTACAAACAAAGCCTTATTGGTAGCTATCTTGAAGATTCCTGAGCTCAGGATCAAACCAGCTGATATATTTTGAGTTTCTTCTTTACATGAATAAGGACGCTAAAAATGTTCCAAATCATTTCTCAGTGCTTGCACAAAAAGGGTTGCTGGGAACCCAGCTCTTAGATATTCTTTCCCATTAACGATAAGAATGTGAAAGAAATCACATTCATATGTTACGAATATCTTTTCTTTGTCCGGCTGCAAGTTTGAACTGGTTGTGAAATATTCATAACTTGAAGCCATAAAGAATCTTTGACACAGATATAACACGAGGAACCGCTCCTGGGACACGAAAACATACAACAAGAGAAGGTGCTCCGCACAAGAAAATCGCACTAAGCTCTGTTATCTTCCTTGGACACTTCTTTTGCATGGATCATCAGAAGTTGACTTTGCGCAACTTCCATTACTAGCTGTACATTGCTCTGAATTGGCTACCAACTCCTCAATATCATCGTTTCTCACTCCAGGTTTAAAATTAGAATGTTTTATCCTTGACTATGATTGCTTAAACCGCTTAAAAAGCAGTATTGTAGATAAAATGGCAGTGGATGGTTCCACGCAATTGCGCGAACACCGCATTTGACATTGCACGCAATCAAATACCCCAATTCTGCCTATTTCTTGGTTTATCGGTTAAAATACCGAAAGACCAAGACTAGAATAGACTTCGGTTGTAATACCACAGAAAACACAATGTCTAAAATATAATGGCGGAAAGCACAATATAAAAATTGCTTCCCGAGTTTTTTTCCCCAAGTTCAAACAGGCTCCAACTTTAGTACCGGCACTGCAGGTCGTATCGAAACACATACCACGTACGAGCTCAGTAAGTTCCCATTTATCTAACTGGTTATCGTACAGCAGCATTTGCCGTAGCAATTCCAGTACCTGACTAACTTACTAGAACCCAGAAGTAAATCAGTAATGCTTGTGGTCCTGATACTAATACTGGTATGAAACCCGCCGATCCTCCTTCATTTTCCCAATATATTTTGCATAAGTGTTTCGTTCCAGTGAAACATCAAAGGAAGTCATAGATTTAAACGACTTTCGTAAGTTAACGCCGATTCAGAGCGAATAGTTTGCCTTTACCGTTTTATGGACATTGTCAAATCCTCCCCATTTTGACCCATACTTTGTACTGTAGCAGCTACTACCAAAGTGGCTTTCTGTCACTTATATTGGGCCCTGTCTAGAGTGGATGCTAGGTGTTTTAGCCGAATAAACTCATACACCTCAAACAACCGAAAAGAAAACAGAAACCACAGCCCGAGCTTGCAGCTGCATTTTCTACCCAAGCTCAGGTAAGAGATAATGCAGTTTGCAGCAGGGGGGGGGGAGGGTAGTTACAACTCACTTTGAGCTATTATTTTATTGACTAATTACTTAGTAGAGTAAACTAACATTTTAAATTATTCAATTTTATATGAAGAACAATATTATTTTGGGTAATGAAGTTATATACTCCAACTCTCGAAATTGCAATTTTCAACAGAATTCAATCGCGTTGAGCGACCTCTAAATATTATTCAATTGAGCTAAAATTTTACGTACATTACATTCATGAATAGTGTAAAAAAACTGGGGGGTAAGACCAAAGAAATTCAAAAAAAAATTTTTTTGAATCACCCTAATGATACATATATATACATTTTTATTTTTAAGTAATGATTTGTATACATTGATGGTATTTAAATCATTTTTTTGCGAAGCTACATTACCAGTTTTATGCCAGTTTTAATTCCGTAAAGCTGCGAATTCGATAAAGCTGGATTTTGTTCTGTTTTTGACAATTTGATTCATTAAGTCCATTGTACTTAATATTTTCCGATCTGGGAGTAGGTATTAAGCTTCTTAAAATATAAAATTTTTGCTAATCTTTTCTTTTCTTGTAAGTAATGTCTGAATATTTCATAAAATTAATGATTTTTTTTATCCTTTTTCAGATTTATAGCCTACCTCAAAGATTTTTCTGATCCCGATATGGAATTTGCATTTTCTGCCCAAGTAAGTATAAAGTACCAATGCATTTTTTTTCTCATTTGTGTGACCTTTTCAACTGTTTCATTATTTAAATTTTCCAGTTAGTTTATAGCGATATTTTTATTGTTGAAGATGTGGTCTTTAATGAGTATTTTCTGATCTTAATCTAGAGGTCCATAGAAGACGAATTGGATCGAGAAAGTCACTCTGATGAAGTTACAATTCTTATCAGTTACCTCGTCATGTTTATTTATGTGTCTGTAACTTTGGGACAGTATCATTCTTGTGGATTACTATTCGTAAGTAACAAGTAATTTTCTTGAAGCGTTGTATTACTGAAACAAGATTTTTATTTTTGTCGAAAATTTATTTTTTGTTCTTACTATGCTTAATGATCTGAGCAGAATCTTTTGAGCAGATAATAAAAGTCTGAATAGCATTAGTAGAAATAGGGGTAGTAGTAGACCAGTAGACTTTAGGGTGTTGCATGGTTCCTAAAAGTTGATTTAAAATGCGTAATTATGCTTGACAGGAATTATTAAACACTATTTTTTGCATGAAATGTTTAAAAGACTTTATTTTTAAATTTCCCCTCAATTGCAGGTTCCCATCCATTTAGAACATCTTTTTCTTTCTAAGACAATGGGGGTGTTTCCTGAATTTTAAAAGTATTTTATTTCTGAAAAAGAATATTTCAAAACATAGGAATTAACCTTTTCAAAATAATTTAACCAAGTCATATATTTTTAGAAATCATTTTAATCTGTGTTGATTCAATTTCATTTTTTGCTCTTCTGCACATGATGTCACAGTTGTAAACCTTGGCAACTCCTTGAGATTTTGCTGGAGCCTAGTCTTTTTTCACAGTTCCAATGCAAATGATGCAAAAAATGCCTTTAAAAAAATCCAAGAAGAAAAAGGAAGCAGGGAAGGAAAGCATTTTTTTTCTACATTTAATGACAGAAGGTTCTGAGAAACAGACACCTATTTAAAACACAAAACAAGAAGACACAGTAACACAAAAATACGTTGCAGTTGAATAGCTTTGATAGACTGATATGCTTACTATATTTGGAAGAAGCTTTAACAAACTGACTTATTTTTGTTTGTTCTGTCATTAAACCGCTTAGCACAATGTGAAAACATAAACACAAAATTGCTATTGAAAACACAAGCGTCAAGCCCAGCATTTGTCAGCTAAACACTCAGCTCGCCAAAGTACTTGTCTCAGCCAATACTTGTGTCTTCATAGAGACCATGCCTTTTTTTCAAGATTGGATATTTTAAAGGACTTAAAACTGAAATGCTGGGAAAAGAAAAATATTTTCTGGGTCCATGTTTTTTTTTTTTTTTTTTTTTTGTGATTTAAAGTATAATGTTTGATGAAAACACCCTCCATTGCAAACACACTATAGAATATCCATAAAATAAAGTTTTTTCGCAAGTTTGGTTCCACACATATAGCTTAAAAGCTGAGTTTTAGTACTAAAACAATGAAACCAAGTTGCTCTGTTCTATAAAAAGTGATTAAATATTTTTAAAATTATTAGCTATACATTTATAACCTCGTTTTATGAAGTTTTCAAATAATCATAAATCATGCATAAATACTTCCTGTATAAACTCCTTTTAAAATAAATGAATATTTCATCTTTTCATTGTTGAATGTTCAAATGAAGAATTTATCACACCTTATTCTTTAGGTTCAATCAAAGATGCTTCTTGGGCTTGCAGGTGTTCTTATTGTCCTTATTTCAGTTGTTTCGTCCATTGGAATACTTAGTTATGCAGGAATACCAGCAACTTTGATTATAATAGAAGTTATTCCTTTCCTTGTATTAGCTGTTGGAGTAGATAATATTTTCATAATTGTGCAAGCCTATCAGGTAAGTTTTTCTTTTGCTTGAATCTTAAATGCATTTCTATTTTTTCCTTTTTTCCCCCTTAGAGTTATGTGTGGAACACCTTACTTTCCATATGATCTATATTTAAAAGTCAAACTGGCTTATATTCTTTATCTCTTTTTGTAATTATTCAACACAAAAATGGCTCAACAAACTAAAAGCATGAATTGCACAGCGATAGACGAACTCAAAGTGAGAGGGAGAAAACACACCTATTAGTACAGAAGCCTGTCTTTAAACTATTATCCTCCCCCTTTTTTCGAGAGATTTGTAAAAAAATGAGAAAAAGGTGGAAGGTACACACACAAGTGTACTGACCACTGTCTCTTCCTTTTTTTTCTGTTCATAGTCAAATTTCCTAGATAAAGTAATTCACATTTTTGAAAACAGGCTCGAGGTTGAAAATGTGCTAAAAAAGTTGTAGCAAGGAAATTTTTCCGGGGGAGCTGAGCCGGTTTGAAACATTTCAGGGGAGCCGCAGCTCCCCCGGTTCCTCCGCCCCTGCTTGCATTTGAAACACTTAATTCATTTCATCATGTGGATCCCTTTTTTCTTTATCTAGAGATCAAGAAGAGGTACTCTAGAGACAAGGCAACAGCATATTGGAAGAGTGGTTGGTCAAGTTATTCCTTCAATACTCCTGGCAAGTTTCGCTGAATCTTCTTGTTTTTTCCTGGGTAAGTGACTGTAGTTGATTTTTGTTATTTAAATATTTACTTGTGTGATTGTATTTTGAGTAAGTACGTCATTATTTCCTTGTTACTTATTTAATACTTAATCTCTCAGATCACTTATATGCATAAATATGTCATTAAAAAAAAGAGCCAAATGCTCTTTGTAATAAAATTTGTCAATGACAAATTTTACTTATGGAGTCATTTATTGAAATATTTCAGGTGCTCTCTCCACAATGCCAGCTGTTCATGCATTTGCACTATATGCTGGATTAGCTTTGTTAATTGATTTTCTTCTTCAAATAAGCTGTTTTGTTGCAATATTATCTCTGGATGCTGCTAGAGAAGAAGTAAGTAGTAATATTTTGTTGATTTCAATATATATATATTGCCTGCAGTTTGTCAACTCTTTTTTCTATCTAAGACTATCTAAGATGTTGTCTAGTTGAACTTGGTTTTACATTCACAGCATCAATATTGATAAAGCACTCCAAAATAATAAAATTTGAAGCTATCTATAGAACTGTAGTTATCAACTTGGGAGGATTTTAACCCCCGAGAACGCGGGAAAATTCAATAAATTTGAACTCAGTGAAGCTGAATTTTGGCAATTTAAATCAATAAAGCGGCTGAGAGATTGAATTTCCGGCCCCCACCGTATTAGATAATTTGATCAATGCGTATTTTGGCGCCTTGAGTAAGGAATCAATGAGCATTTTGATACCTTGAGTAAGGAATCAATGAGTATTTTGGCTCATTAAGTAAGGAATCACTGAGTATTTTGGTATGTAACAAAAGTTAACAAATCAAAATTTGCTCTATATTACGATTGGACACCTTTGGCAACCAAGCGAGTTGCTATTTTCTCCCTCAGTTGATAATTTTTATTTCATTATTTTCTTCTTTAGTACATAGTCTGTCCCATATATTCTCACATTGATTCTACAAAAAATAATTGAAAGCTAAAGTGAATATTTTTACCTAGTTTATTTAAAATAATTCCCTGGGTATTCATTAAAACACTTGTGGAAATCTTCTGCTTTTGTGTTTTAACAGTTAAAATGAATTGTTAAATTTTTGTAAGCCACTTAATAGCAATTTGGGAATTACTTGTTAGTAAATCAGTTTTAATAAAAAACCCATTGTTTGCAAAATGATGTTTCTATTAGTAGGATTTCTTGAGGTTGAGGAACAAGGAAGATCAGTCGGCCCCTGCTTTCATTGCTGCAAAAAAATTCATTAAATTGTGGAATGGAATTATAGGAAAATGCATGCATATTTATTATGTAGTAAAATAGTTAACATTTTGATTCAAGTCTGCTGATATTTTCTTTTCTTTTTGTTTATTTGCTATTGCATTAAAAATGTTTTAATTTGTTTTCCTATGAAATAATATACTGATTAATTTTGATTAAACATTAATTGGTTTTTTTTCGGTAGTCAGGCCGCTTTGACATCTGCTGCTGCGTCACAGCTGAAAACTCAGAACCACCTAGTCACAGGATGGGCTTTTTATACAACATCTTTAATAAATATTATGCCCCTGTCTTGATGAAAAACTATGTGCGATATTGTGTTGTAAGTATTACATATTATTTAGCTTGTGTATTTGTTTAGAATACTATTTCAATTGTAAATTGAAGTAACTACAAGGTGTATTTCCCATGAGAATTCAACCTAAACCGCTTGAATAATAGTTTGATATAGTTCATAATCAAAAGAGTATTTGTTCAGTATTTAACCTTATTATAACTTGCAATTTGTAGCATAACCTAAACTGAGTTTCTGAACTAGTGTTTGAGTGGTGAAGAAGAGGAAAAATTATCTGTATGGAGTGTAAAAATTGTAAAAATAATTATTCTATTACTTTATTATTATAATTTTTTTGTCTAATTTTTGTATAATTTTTTTTTTGAAAAATGTTTGAGTTTGCATGTTAAAAAAAAAAGAAAAAAAAAAAAGGAACATACCTAACCTGAAACAGTCATTTAAATATCAAATTTGAAATATTGTTCTCTTTTTCTCCATTGCAGCTTTTACTATTTTCTGCCTGGCTGTGCGTTTCTATCAGTGTCATAGACAAAATAAATGTTGGATTAGATCAAAAGCTTTCAATGCCAAAGGTGAGTTTTATTTAAAATTTTGCAGTGTTATGTAATTAAAATAATAAGTTGTTGGTGAGTTGAGATATTGTTTAAAAAAAGCAAAGCAGCATACATAATAAAAACCTTGTAACATCCAGTGTTTTATCGTATTTAACTATAAAAAATTCTTTTTCAAATCTTTAAGTTTCATAATAAAGGTTTTTCTGTTAAAGTTTATTTGATGGGTTTAGTACCAATTTAGCATTAGTATTAGTATATTTTAAAAAAATTTTCACCTGAGATGAGAGACATTCATGGATTATAGGCCTTTTTCAAAGCAAAACAATTTTTGGCAGCAGCTTTCTACTTGACTGAGCTGAATGCACTCTAAGTTACTTTGTAGCCATGATAGCATCCATCAAGTGGTATTAAAGTACATAAAAACCGCTTTTGCAAAATCACGCATTGAGCTGCTTTTGAAATAAAAGCAGCTTTTGACAGCAATTTTTAACCTGATGGAGCTGGATGTGCTTCAAATTGCTTTGCAGCATGATAGTAGCCACTGAAACTTTCAAAGTGTGATACAAAACCACTTTTGAAAGTTCTTAGATTCTACTGGTTTTGATAAGGAATGCGTGATTTTAATGTTACCAATTAGCCTTTAATACATGAACATTTAAGCTACTATCTGTCATGCACCATCTTAATATATTTGCCAACAATCATTTATTAAAACATAGATTAAAAATTTGACCATCATACCCCAAACTGTTATGGTTAAAAGCAGCTGTTGAAACATAAAGGTTTTATTGAAAAGCAATACACAAAAATGTAAATAGTTGCCCATCAAATATCATTTTGATTTTGGTTGTGATTTCTTTAAACAATGTTTTTGTGAGAGAACTTGTTTCCAATATATGTTTTAGGTATATTTTTCAATCCCTCCTTAAAGAAAAAAAAAAACTTCTCAACGGTCTATTTTCTTATTAGTAAATATATTTTTATGTTGTTGATAAGTAAAGACATTACCATAACTAATAATAACAGTCACAGCATTAATATCTGTGCCTTCATAATTGTGAGTTATATTAATTTTTTGTATTTTTTAAGAATACAAAAATTTACTGTATTATTACTGAAGTCGCTCGCTGGTGTGCTAAATTTACTTTAGCTACATGTTTACATATTGTTTGGATTAAATTTTTTTTTTTTTTTTTTTGAAATAATGCTCTCTCGACATTTATTCATAGGTATATCAGTTCAGTGTGAAGAAAATTGCATCTTTTACCTTGAAATCTTTAAAAGCTCCATGTGTAAATTTAATTTCGTTTTAAAAGTATGACTTACGATTGTAAAAATCTGAGTATAACCTGAATGTTTTACTAGATGAGAATATTTTTAGCAACAACTGAGAATTAAGAGCTTCGTCATAGAGTTCAGTTTTCTGTTTCAAATATTATACTGAATTTAAAATTTCGAATTCACTTTATTAAAATTTTTGTTATGTGATTCATCATTACTGTCGGCCCCACATTCACAAATACTGTCGGTTCCAAGAAATATTATTCGATTAAGCGGGGTATTTGATTAAACGGGAATCTTTAATATTGCGTCTATGGCTTGAGAAGTATTCGGTTCCGAGATATTTTATTAGTATAAGTGGGGTATTCGTTTATCTGTTACCCGATTAAGCGGGGCCGACAGTATTTGACTTTTATAAATAGATTTTATTTTTGAATTGGATTTATTTGTTGTTTCAGGACTCATACGTTTTGAAATACTTTACCTACCTTGAGAACTATCTTTCTGTTGGCCCACCAGTTTATTTTGTCGTAAAGTCCGGTTACAATTATTCTGCGGTAGAAGAACAGAATGCATTGTGCAGTGTTGTTTTCTGCTCACATGAATCTCTAGTCACTCAATTATCTGATGCATCTCAATTTTCGAACATGTAAGTATCGTTTCTAACTCAAAAAGATTACAGATTCGTTGTACTTGAAATTTTTAAACTCATTTTTCTCTGTCATCACAGCAATATCCAATTGTCGATGCATGTTCAGTCATTTTAATCTGAAATTTTAAAAACTGAAACAGAGAACATCTTTTCCTTAATTATTATACCTTGATATCCCAACTGACTGAGCTTTGGGAAAATACCAGCAATCAGTGGTAATGTGTAGTTCTCCACAAATGAGACATGATATATGGTTTTACCTCGTAAAATTTCTGTGGTAATTTGGGAAAAAATTTGCATTTGGAATAAATTGGAATAAATTCCTGACTTAGAGTAGTCCAAGATATGCTAGGTGAGCGATTCCATACCAAATCACCGAATGGGGGTCGCACGACCGACTCGGATTTTTTTTTAATTTAGTACACAGATTGATGGTATAGAGGTATGAAAAAGCCCAAAAGGAAAGTTACCTGCTCCACTTATTTTCTGAGATACATGCCCTCAAAGTTTGTCCGCCACGTCAAAATACTAAAAAAGTGATGTTATTTAATAATTTTTTATAAAAAATCGTACTCGTGCAAAATAAAAGTGTTAGATATCTATGGAAACTAGTTACTCCAGGCATTCTGAAAAAAAAATACTAGAACGTTCATAATGAAAATTGCCAAGGTACAGGGCTCTTTGAAGTTGTCACCACAAAAACTTGATTTTGCAGATTTTGCTAAAATTCAGGCATTTATTACAAAAAAAGGCAAACAAAACCAAAGGTTTTCTCACTTTCTGGTAGTGTACAGGTCCTCCCTGTAAATTGCTACGCAATAAATTTTTTGGGTTTCTCACTCCTTCTTGGAAATATTTTAGCTTTAAAATAAGCCATAAGGCAAAAAATGCGTTTTTGGCCATCTTGGCAGCCATTTTTCTCATAAAGGGGGAGCAGTAGAAACTTTATTTTTTTTTTTTAAACAAGCCACTGATATGTTAGCTATTCACAGGAAAAGAGTTTACTTTTGGTTATTTCTCCCATTAAGAGATATCCTGCTAACAGTATATGCATGTTTTTCGCGACGACCATATGCTTTTGTTCCCCCTCTCATGGACTTAAAATTAATTAAACCAAAAAATAATTATATATTTATTATTAGCTGCATTATCTACCCGATATGTCATGAAATTTAATTTATTAAATCATTGAACAATAAATTAGATAATTGATGAAAACAAGAAAAAGTATTTATCTGATGCCTGAGCATTATGCATTCATAATTATAAAGCACTAAATACTTTCTTGAGAAATTAATTAACATAAATGAGCTCTAAATAGTTATATTATAAGCAATACCCAATCTTGTGATTGGGATACTCCTGTTTTTAATTGAAGAATTTCTCGAATATCACATGAATATCAGGAAAATAAATGAGGTCTTTTCGTTTGATGTAGGATACTTTATGACAAATTTCATTTGATGGGCTACTAACTGAGCATGGTGATAAAGAGCTATTAATTTCAGCATCGAATTCCATTTTACCTTATTAACAGTTAAATATTTACAAACTAATTAAATAAATAATTTAATATAAAGCCATGCTTGAAGAATTAAAATTAGTGCAACTAATTTATTCCCATACTGATCTTTACAAAACTGACATGTGCTGAGCACTGATAAGAACTGACAAGAATAAGTTTACTCATTAAAATACTAGTTCACAGATACTATAAAGCGTACATTCTATTTTCTACAAAATAATACTGCAACAAAGAACAAGGGTATAAAGGGGTAGGTACTAAAGAATTTCTTAAAAAATCAATTAAAATAAAGGAGCTTCGAATATTTATCTCATAGGCAATACCCAATCTTGTGATTGGATGTTCCTGATTGATGGCTATAAACAGGAGTTCTTTGATGCAGTATTATTTTGTAGAAAATAGAATGTACGCTTTATAGTATCTGTGAACTAGTATTTTAGTGAGTAAACTTATTCTTGTCAGTTCTTATCAGTGCTCAACGCATGTCAATTTTGTAAAGATCAGTATGGGAATAAATTAGTTGCACTAATTTTAATTCTTCAAGCATGGCTTTATATAAAATTATTTATTTAATTAGTTTGTAAATATTTAACTGTTAATAAGGTAAAATGGAATTCGATGCTGAAATTAATAGCTCTTTATCACCATGCTCAGTTAGTAGCCCATCAAATGAAATTTGTCATAAAATATCCTACATCAAACGAAAAGACCTCATTTATTTTCCTGATATTCATGTGATATTCAAGAAATTCTTCAATTAAAAACAGGAGTATCCCAATCACAAGATTGGGTATTGCTTATAATATAAATATTTAGAGCTCATTTATGTTAATTAATTTCTCAAGAAAGTATTTAGTGCTTTATAATTATGAATGCATAATGCTCAGGCATCAGAGAAATACTTTTTCTTTTTTCCATCAATTATCTAATTTATTGTTCAATGATTTAATAAATTAAATTTCATGACATATCGGGTAGATAATCCAGCTAATAATAAATATATCATTGTTTTTTGGTTTAATTAATTTTAAGTCCATGAGAGGGGGAACAAAAGCATATGGTCGTCGCGAAAAACATGCATATACTGTCAGCAGGATATCTCTTAATGGGAGAAATAACCAAAAGTAAACTCTTTTCCTGTGAATAGCTAACATATCAGTGGCTTGTTTAAAAAAAAAATTAAAGTTTCTACTGCTCCCCCTTTATGAGAAAAATGGCTGCCAAGATGGCCAAAAACGCATTTTTTGCCTTACGGCTTATCTTTAAGCTAAAATATTTCCAAGAAGGAGTGAGAAACCCAAAAAATTTATTGCGTAGCAATTTACAGGGAGGACCTGTACACTATCAGAAAGTGAGAAAAAATTTGGTTCTGTTTTCCTTTTTTTGTAATAAATGCCTGAATTTTAGCAAAATCTGCAAAATCAAGTTTTTGTGGTGACAACTTCAAAGAGCCCTGTACCTTGGCAATTTTCATTATGAACGTTCTAGTATTTTTTTTCAGAATGCCTGGAGTAACTAGTTTCCATAGATATCTAACACTTTTATTTTGCATGAGTACGTTTTTTTATAAAAAATGATTAAATAACATCACTTTTTTAGTATTTTGACGTGGCGGACAAACTTTGAGGGCATGTATCTCAGAAAATAAGTGAAGCAGGTAACTTTCCTTTTGGGTTTTTTCATACCTCTATACCATCAATCTGTGTACCAAATTAAAAAAAAATCCGAGTCGGTCGTGCGACCAACTTTTTATTTTTTCGGTGATTTGGTATGGAATCGCTCAAGTACATTTTGTTGATTTAAATAATTTTCCTCAGCCCTAATTTCTTTAAACTTATTTGCTGCCTCGGACAGAATTTTAATTATTTTATTTGTTTCTAACTGACTTTTTAACAGTAGATTAACTTCGGTATTTTGAGAAACCTTTAGAAGCATTATGCTACCCTCATCAGTGTTTAGAGCTAGTTCTTAATTTTTCTTTGCGATTTTCACATCAAAAGATTTTGGGCCAAATCTTTTAATTTCAAGTCTTATGTCGGATCTCAATGCTACTAGTAACTTGGAGAATTTTAAATTTTCACTCAATTTGTGGAATTCATTATTGCTACTGTTTGAACCAATGTACTTTAATGAACTTAACTTCTATTAATTCTTCTAATTGACTCACAGATTGGCCAGGCACAGGTTTCATTGCTGAGAAATTTTATTATATTTCTTGGCACAATTGTTCCTGATGAAATTTTTTTGAAAAAATAGCTGCAATCTTATCAGCATCTTTTTCTGAATTTATTTTACAATCATTTAAAACAAATTCTAGGGTTTTGCCTTTTATATTTTATTTTTTTTTAATTTTTAATGAGAAACGCAAAGGTGTCCAACTTTTAAATTCAGAATGACTCTTAGGTTTTCTAACAATTGCATGATTTTTACTCTTTCAGAACATACATCGCTCACCCACCATTGTCTTGGTTGGACAATTATATAAGTTGGGCGAATTCGCAAGATCGTAGAAAAGGCTGTTGCAGAGTATATACAAACGACACTTCAAAATATTGTCCACCATCAGTAAAATGTAAGTTTTTACAGTCCACGTTACATTATGAAAAGTATGAAGTTAAAAAGTAAAAGGTTACATTATTAAAAGTATTAATTATTGTGGGAACAATTATAAAACACAGTGTTGATTTTTTAAAATAAAACAACTTATGGAAGCTATAAATAAAACAAATAAATACTGAATATATAGTTTATAAATATAAAACAAAAATCATTATTTTAAAGAAAAGAATGGAAACACAATTTTCTTTAATGGAAAGATTTTCATTTTGCATTATAATTAACGTAAATTATACTTCAATCACATTATAAAGTAAATTTAACACAGTCATGTTAAATTTGGTTAAACTGCTAGTGTGTTGCAACTCAGCTTCAATGAGATGCCATCTGCCCCCAGCTTGGTTACTGTCTATTCCAGACTGATGAGTACATAATAGGGACAGAAATGCAGTCTCTGGATCTGAAATCTAGGCTGCGTGTATATTGCATGTAGTTCTGCCATAGCTATAGCTTAAAGACGGTAACTTACTGCTTTAGCATCGGTTTATTCAAAATGTTATGTGCTAATAAGTTGGGAAACAAATCAACATCTACCCTATGATTACATAGGTTTTCTGAGACTCTGGAACAACATTAAAATGCAATCCTGGCACAAATGAAACCATTTAGTTCAACAAAATGTTACATTTTACAGATCAAAATTCCATGCAACAGTCTCCAGCCGGAGAGATTTTCTGATCTTATCCACGGCAGTTGCCAGGTTGCCACTTTCCAGCAAAGTCTCAGGTTCTGCTCCAATCTCGATGACAAGTTCAAGTCCGATGGCTTGAATTTGTCAGAAAAAAATGCAATGTTAATAATTTTCCTAATGAAATATTAGTGATTACTACTATGAAATGGGCTTTGGAAAAAAAAATAACCTGTGGTATTAATTTGCCTCAACACTAAATTGTCTATTAGTGTTGTATTGTTTCTGTGTGCATATGAATTATTACACTTTTGATATGTAGACCTCCCTTAGTTTAACTGAAATGCAGAAACATATAATTTAAAACAAGGAAATTAACACTTTCATTTTTGTTTCCTATATTTAAAGCATGTGTATTGACCCCTTTCTTTTACAGCTCCCTACTGTCAGCCTTGTGGAATTTTAGACCAGCAATACCTAAGGCCACAACCTGAAAAATTTAATACTTTCTTGCTAGATTTTCTGAATGAAAACCCTTCACCACAGTGTCCTGTTGCGTGAGTAAAAGAATCTATCTACTTGTATTTTTTCCGAAATTTCAGAGTACTGCAATCAGAGGGCTTTATTAAATTCACACAAATTCAATGAAAGTTTTGATTTGTGGTATTTGGAAAAATTTAAGTGTTTTGTTACTAGTTCTAAGGTAAAAATATATAGGACTTATTATTTCAAATTGTGTTTAAGTAGAGAGTAAAATGAAAAAAATTTTGTAAGCCATGATAAAAAAATTTTCATTGAAAATGTATGTAATTGATCAAGAATTTTGATTTTGTTTCACAAACAGTGAGATGTAACCAGCAGCTTTTTGGCTTCTTTGATCCCTAAACTGAAATTTTACAGGTTGAAAATTCGTTAATAATGCATAACAATAATAGAAATAATAACAATAATAGAATAATAGTCGACTTCCATCTATTTTTCACCATTTGTCACTGTGTCACCTTTTAATTTGTGTCCATTGATTTAGCACTTATTTTGAATGCATCAAATTTTGTGAGCATAAAAATAATAGCATCATATGATATGGTTAATTTGAATTTTCTGGTTTTATTTTGAAGCATTTTTAATTAATTTTTAGTGGTCATGCTGGATTTACACAAGCTATACAAATCACTGGAAATGATACAATTGGAGGTAATTAAAGATTATATTTCTAATGTGCAATAATGTTTGTTTTGTTCTCTAATTTAACCACCTTGCAGTTTATGACGAGATATCTCATCCATTTAACATGTGTTCCTGGGACTGCCCAACCACAGAGTGGTTAAGATTCATATTTTAGTATAAGGAGGAACTTATTTCTTATCACTTAATTTTTCTGCATTTTATTTTGATATTTATAACATAATTCGTTTTCAAAATATTCTTGTGCAATGCATGGGAAAATACAGAAATTGGATTTTTTTAATAATAATAATAAAAAAAAAAAAAGCTTGGTTTTCTGAAAAGTAAAGTAAAATAGAATTTTGAAGGATGAAAATTTCATTTGGGCTAACTTTCATGTATTGTTGGCACCGCCTCAATGAATACTGTCGGTTCCTAGAATTTTTTTTAAAATTAAGCAAGGTATTTGATTAACGGGGAAATTTTCTTTACCTTTTCGAGTTGACATCATTTGTCTTACAATGAAATAATAATAAATTAATAGCTAGATTAAGGAATTAATGTTTTTGGTAAAAAACTTTTGAAGTAAGCTTAGTAAACAATAAAGTAGCAAAATACGGTCGAACCCGCTTATTAGAATATCAGTTAAAAGACTATGCAGCCAGCTTTAATATAAAAAAATATATTTTTTTATAATAGAAAAACATATTTGATAGTGTCCCCTCCGCAACAATGAATTTGTGAAATTTTTCATACAAAGTGGGAAAAAAAACATTAAATATGTATGTATAAATACATACATTATAAAAATCTAATTTATACTGAGTCGAAATACTCATATATTTTTCTGTATTTAAATTAATTTTTGTGACGCTCACGTCCTAAAAATACCATTGAGTCGCCTCATTATTAACAGTTTAATAATTTGTGTTCTGATTTTAGACAGAAATTACTGAATTCCATGAAAAGTAGTCCAATTTTTTATAAAGCTAATTGAAAATTTAGAAATCTGTTATAAATATCTAGCTTGAAATTTAATTTTTTATTAATTTAATAATTAAATATTTTTTCTAGCCACTCATTTTATGACCTATCATACCATTTTGAAGACATCAGATGACTACACCGAAGCTTTGAAATGGGCTAGAAAAATTGCTGATAACATTACCCTCACAATCAAGTCGTCTAATATTAGTGATCCTGTTGAAGTTTTCCCATACAGGTAATTTTTTCTTGCACGATAACCCCAGCTATATATTGAACACCAGTATAGTGATAACAGAAATGAAAGTGCAGTTTTGTGTAATTTTTTTTAAAAAAATACTATTGCTTATTATGAGTTGGATGAAAAACATGCTCTAGTCGCATTGCTGCAGTTGGAAAAAATATTTTAGAGAATGCTCTTTTTTATAGGGTTGACGAATTTTGTTGCACCGTCAACGTACATTACTAATGCCAACTTTTATTCAAAAAGCTGTCATTTATTATACTGCAAAAAGATGCTTTAAAACCAAGTTACTATGAATTTAATTTTTCATAGTAACAAACCAAATATTTCAGGGTGCGTACTCTTCCCCCCTAACTACACTACTGCCAGTCAGGTTGATTTGTTTATCATGCTTTGAGAGCTCTTAATCACAAAATGACTTTTCTAAATTGTATAAATTTTAAAAAGCAGTCCTTCTAATTTTTGTTTAGACTAGTGTTTCCCTACCTTTTTAAGCTCACGTACCTCTTGGTTGTATATCATGCTGAACTTTACCACACTGAAAAAATGATTAGATTTCATGATTTTTTTTATTTTCTTTTTATTTATTTTGGTGAATGTGTTTAAGAGCCATTATTTTAAATTCAGATAAAAAAGTGAAATTTTGGTTAAATTTTGTTTGTACCTAAAAATTTCTCTTGTGCAGCATTTTTTTAGCGAAAGAAGACTAAAAGTATACCACCAAAAGTGAGCGTACTACTGGTTGGGAAACGCTGGTTTAGATATATTATGTAATGCATGCAGGTGCAGCAATAACTATGGCCGTACTGACAACTGCTTAATTTGTCTACCCTGCTTTTTTTAAACTTTGCAATCGACTCTCATTTTTCCAGGTCTTATCACTCAGCCGTAATAAGTGAATTTCTGGGAAGCACAGACTTTTTATACATAAGTTAAATTGTTTCATAGTTAGAGCATAGGAAATCATATTATGACCTTTTAAATATGTTTTATCCACATTAAACTCTTGTGTTGACATGAAATTCCACCCTTTTCTCTTTTTAAGAGACCTTAAAACTTCCAAATTTTAGCTTTGGATTCCTTAATTGATTTTTTTTTCTTTAATTTACTCTTGGTTTATTACAAGTATCAGCCGATAGTTTGTGTTTAAATTATCTACAAGTCATTTTCTTAAATATGTGAATGTAACATTTGTTTGTATGAAATTGAATTTCCGATGCAAAGTTAAAATTTTCTGTTGTGATTGTTTCTTTCTTTTACAGTGTCTTCTATGTGTTTTATGAGCAGTACTTGACTGTGTCGGGTGATGCTGTCCGTAATATCGTAATTTCAGTCTTGGACATATTTTTAGTCACAGTTGTACTGATGGGCCTGGACTTTCACTCAGCAATAATAATGGTTTTCACCATCTTGATGATTCTGTTTGATTTGATGGGATTAATGTACTTTTGGAATATCTCCCTGAATGCTGTGTCTCTTGTAAATTTGGTTATGGTAAGTTAATTTTTTTTTGTAACATTTAAAATTTTTTTATGTGGAATAAGTTGTGACTAGAGTGCTAGAGATGTTAGTCGTGAAATTATTAAAGAGAAAAGCTTGCTACTTACACACTTTAGAAACTAAGGAAAACTAAAATATCGAGTAGCTAAGGTTTTCTTTGGGGAAACATATTTTGAGAAAATACTAGTTATGCATTAGCTGTAAATGTCTTGTAATCATGTTGTTAAAATTATTTATTACATGAATCTTGAACATTGTGGATATAGCTGCCGTACCTTCTGATATTTCTTTTTATGCTCATTTTAAAGCCCATTTAGAATAGTAACTGGAAATAATTTTTTCAGAAACATTAATTGTAGCCATTCTCAAATTAGACCTGTTATGATGAATTCTAGTTAAAAAATTCTGTGAGGCATCAAAGAAACATTGTTTAGAATTAGTAACTGAATGGTCCTACGCAGAGCTCTCCTTTTAAGATTTTGGGGGACGGGGAAAATGTACATATTCAATGCATACTACACAAAAATAAAATAGATTAAAAAAATGATACATAGACACATAAACTTGATGTTCTAATAGCTTCGGGGCATTTGCGCTTTCCTGACCCCTTTAATTATTCTTCCTTATATGCTTTACAAATTGATTTGATGTAGAGTGTGCTATATGGGTGATTTTCTCAACACGTTAACTTTTGCCAATGCCAAGTAGGAAAAATTCAACTTGTAATTAATTAATAATTGTTAATATTTGTTTAAAGACAACTCATTTAAGATCACAAATCAGTGCTCAGCAACAAAAAAAAAAAAAAAAAAAAATTAAAATAAAATTTTAATGAGTTTTAAGTTTAAGTTTAATGTAAAAAGTGTAATTACCATCTCCCGGCTTAAACACTTCCCTAACTCAAGAAATATTTTTAAAACTTTATTCAATTGATAAATAATGACATAGAAAACAAAATACACCATTTAGAATATTGCTTCATATATTTTGTTTACATTATTTACAAACAAAACAGATTAAATCTAATTTTTTAAAGAAATAGTATTTTTCGTTGGAATTTAAAACTTTTACAATACCAACTTTTTTTACTGCAAAGAGTTACAAGTTTCTTTATTTTTTCATTTGTCTGTTTTACATTTATTTTTATTTAGTCTATAAAATATTAACTGTAGGCGGACTCGAACCATAATGAGTACAAGAAAGATCGGTTTCGCAAGAAACGCAAGTTAGCATGCGTAAACCTAACACTGATTTGTTATTTTCATTCCAAACCAACTGATGAAGCTTCATGATATTTGGAATTGACAAACAGTTTGAAACACAAAATATTCTAAACTACTTTTGAAATATTGATTAGAATAGTTAAATTTATAAAATTTTGTTCTTATAAGTTTTAAAATTTAGATGTAACTAATTAAACAACTAATAACTTCCATACAACTAAATATCATTCAATCTAAATTATTACGAATTTTAAAGATTGAACAATGTGCCTAACTTATTGCCATTTGAAATTTGCTAAAAGTATTAAAAAATAACACAACAATATAAATAACGTGCATTAAAATTTTTAAAATCCATTAAAATGTCACTCTCCCGAAACCACTCCGTAAGTGGGGACGGAAATGACAGGGACGGAAATGACAAAACAGTGGGTTTTCGAACACAGTGTGAAAAGTTTTTCATATCTTTAATTTAACTGTTGATACCTTAAAAGTGTTAGTAAGAACACATTCGGCAGTGGAATTTCTTTTAATTTTATTTAAATTTTCTGGAAGATAACCAGGGGGACGGAAATGACATTGAATAAAGTCACGCATGGAATTTTTAAGATAAAACAAGTCTCACATACCCTAAAAGATGTGTAAACTTCGCTTAAAGCGTATTTTTCTGCTGAGAAGAATGTTCTTAAACATTTTCAGCTATTTTATTGCCAACTAGCGCCATTTATAGAATTTTATTGAAGGTTTTTCTACTTGGGGGAAATTTTTTTCAAAACCTGGGGACACATATAAATTGAGCTCTCTATCAAAATATGTAAATATGATAAGGAATGCTTATATGGTACATTGAAGTACACACTAGTACTGTATCATAATGCATATGTATTAATTTCTAAATACATATGCATTATGATTAATATGCATTATGATTACATATGCATTATGATTAATATGCATATGCATAATTCTAAAAACGTTTCTTCATATAGTAATTTTTTTTTAAAGTTGACAAATGTGTGTGGGGACGGGATGGAAATGACATTTTGCCTATATATTATTTTTTTAAATATATAATTTAAGTGCAAAATTGTGCAAATGCACGTTGTCATTACTCTTTGTGAGCATCTTGAATAGAACATAGCATTAGATAATGAAAATAGGTGTTTAATTTGAAGATATGGATGAAGGACACAAAAGTTAACGAATTGAGAAAATAACCCATATACATTTATTATTAATTTCAAAGTATTTATAGTTCATTTAATAAACATTTTGTAAAAAACAGATATGAGAAGCATGATTTAACTCAATATTTTCATAATATTTCATGTTATATCTCTGTTACTGTAAGTTGTCAGAAATGTAAAAGCATTAGTGCATAAAATATGTATTCTTTCCACGGATTTCATTAACATCTTTTGAAAACGTGTCTTTGCAGCATTCAGCTTTAAAATATGTTTTTTTTTTAAATCTTGTAAATACATGTATAATAGGCACCATTTCTTTTAAATTTAACAGGCTGTTGGAATTTCAGTCGAATTTTGTTCACACATTATTCGATCCTTTGCATTTGATCCAGAAGGCAGCAAAATCGATAGAGCTCGAAATGCTGTTGCACACATGGGAAGTTCTGTAAGTATATTTTGAATGTACAATACTGCTTTACTTTTTAAATTCTTTTTTCAATGCCTTGGTAAATTAGAAAATTTTAAAAATTGTGACTTAAGATTCATAAATTAAAACTGAGGAAATTGGAAATGCCTTTAAAATTTTTACTTCCTCTGAAAACATATGATGGAGTAATAATATAAAAGTTCTATTGTATTTTTTTTTATAATATGAATGTTATTTGACAAACATTGGATTTTTTTAAATTTAAAAACTAATTGTATTTTCATCTCCTCCCGTTAATGTGTTTTTTAACCCAAAGATTAAAAGGCACCGTTATAGATTCTGCTCCGTTATCTTCAGAAATTTCCAATATTACTCTAGAAATTTATCACCTGTCTCTCCACCCTTCCTCAATTTAATATGTTAAATGTATTTGAACTCAATATTATAATAATAATAATTATTATTATATTTATTTGTTTCAATTTTTAGGTATTGTCTGGCATTACCCTGACAAAATTTGGAGGAATTGTGGTTTTAGCGTTCTCAAAATCTCAAATTTTCCAAATATTTTATTTCCGTATGTACCTTGGAATAGTTCTAATAGGAGCGAGTCATGGCTTGATATTCCTACCTGTTTTCCTGAGTATAATTGGTAAGTTTGAAAAGTTCAAGTCTACATACAGGCTTAAATCACTGTAAGACTTTTTTAAAATTTAGCATTCTTGAATTATTCCTTTGGTTCAAGATATTCTTCTCTCATTACATGCATATGCCATGTTTGTTGGAATTTAATTTTGGAACCATTATTACTTATATCATCTCCATGAAAAAGCAGGATTTGGATATACTGTCGGCCCTGCTTGAACGAATACTATCAGTTCCATGAAATATTATTTGATTAAGCGGGGATCTTTAACATTGTGTCTATTGCATTGGAAATATTTGGTTCCAGGATGTTTTATTCGTATAAGCGTGGTTATCCGTTTATATTGTTTATCCGTTACCCGATTAAACAGAACCGACAGAGTAATGACTCTTTGTAGCCACATCTATTAAAACAGGGTTCATACTAAAATTTGAGAATTAAAAGTAAGGAGTTTTGCAGGAGTTCATTTGAATTTTTAAGGACTTTCCCAGTCTTACTTATTTTTTAGCAACATATCTCAAAACATTTTTTTGCAACTCTTGTGCTATTTATTTTTGCCGTCATACAATATATTGAGTAACATACTAAATTGAAAGTCAAATATGCAGTTATTGCTACTTGAATAATAGCAGACTCAGAATCAAATTCAAGTATGGAGTGGGGGTATCAACCATTGAAAAATATTTTACTTTGAGGATGAATTTAACAGAAAAGTTTTAAAAAATTTAAAAGAATGTTAAAAAAATGAAAATTAGTGTTTTCTCAAAAACAAGACACAACTTAATAATTTCGCAACGAGAATCAGCATAGAAAACTAATTATTAAAATTAAAATTGTAATAAGCTAACTGAAAACAATAGAGGTTAAAACAACTTCCAACTTTCTTAAGCTTTGACGATTGACACTGTTAAGTGCACAGAATTTTGTTTACAACTTTTTAATTGAATGATTTAAAGGAAAAATAAAAATAAATTATAGTCGTTTGCATCTTGACAAAGTATAGTAAACGTCATAAATGCGAAAAATCTTCTTCCAATGGCGGATGCAAAAAGATCACGATTTCCATAATGAGCGAATTAAAAAGGGAAAAAAGCGAAAAATAAAAGGATTTATTCAAGTAAAAATGTTTTAAATTAACATTTAAAAGCTCTTCGGTAAACATAATAGTGATAGCAATAAAGTAATTGAAGCAAAATTAAATTAAATCAGTGACTTAAATTTAAATTTTTGGTCTCTCAAAAAGAGCAGAATTTCACTTGAAAAATTTTAATTTTCTATTTTAATAGAAATAAAAAGACATTTTACTTATTTTCCCCTTAATAAAGACAAGTACGCACCAAAAATCAGAAAAATTCTATTCCCAAACCGGATGCAAACAGATTGTATCATTTAAAATGAAGGAGTCATAAGTATGAAAACGGCAATTAAAACAATGTACTAAAGCAAAACAATTTTAGAATGTCCTTTTAACATGTCTACTTGATAAATATTATTAATAATTATCCACTTAATCGTCGAAAATTTGGAGTAAAGACAAAATTTTCGGATGTAGGAAGATAAAAACGTAGAGAAAAACACTAGATTTCTGGTATTAACACCTGAAAAAAATACCAGAATTCCGGAAAAAATTCGAACACAATCTTGGGATTGGTAGTAGAAAAAAATATTCAAGGGATTGTATTACAGAATTGAAAATAAGGAGTTTGTAAGGAGATTATAGCAAAATTCAGGAGTTTTAAGGGCCCTTATTTTTTCTTTTCAAAAAGCAGGAGTTTATAAGGAGTTTGTAAGGAGCGTACGAACCCTGTAAAACCATCCCTACCCAACTGATCAAAATAGGAATGAACAAAACTATCCAGATTTAATCTTTCTTTGTTCTCCATTAAGCTGGGTCGGTCCTTGGTAAAAATATTATTTCACTTTAGTTTTTGAGATTCTGCCCGACCAGATTTGGATAAGTTGCTTTTTAGGCTTAGTTACTCGTTTTGGCTTTAGAGTCTGTGAGGATGCTTGCAATTTTAAAAGATTTTTTAAAAATGAGTACTAAATTATAAAATGACCTGCTTTTAACTATATTATTTTTTCAAGTTTCCAAATGTAAGAATTAAATTTCTGCTACTTTTCGTCAATTGCTAATCGCTAAGAATTTAAAAGTTGCGAGCAGAGGGTGGAATCTTCAATCCCACAGTAAGCAAATTTCTTTGATTTTCATTGGAAATTTTATTTAAAAAGTATCGTTTTCAAAGATATTTCTTTTAAAAAATAAACAAACGTTAGTCATTTGTGTTTAATTTGGTCAATTATGTGTATCATTTTAATGCTCATGTATACTTAGTTAGTCATAGTTATCTGAGGAAAAAATGAGGAGGAGGGGGGAAGGGGAGGGCGACAAATTTTAGTCTGCTTGTGCAGAATATTTTTGTCGGGACGGCCCTGCCGGTACAAGATGATTATTTCTTTGGTTCCCTCTTAATTGACATTTTCTTCTAGCCGACAATGTAATCTATTTTTCTCTGCATTGTGATTCTCAATTGAAAAGATTCAATTATAAATTCGATGCTTCATAGTTAGTGCTTTTAATTACCTTTTTTCTTTTTCACTGTAGCTTGTAATCATTGAACTTAATAATGTTAAAATATAAAACCTGAAGTGAAGCACATGGAATCGAAAGTAATCTATAATAAAATTTTAATATGTTTAAAATTCTTTTTTTAATATTATACTTTCTGTATTGCACATAGTATGTAGTTTAATAAATAATGCTACTGTTATACTTTTGTTAACTTTACTAATTTAAATGGGAACGTTTCCATAGGACCTCCTAAAAAGCAAAAGCATCTTCCAAAATCAAGAGGGAAGCCATTGAAAGACAGTTTAGATGACGAGCCATTGGAGTCCAGCATTGTTTCATAAATCTTCAGTTGAAACAGTCAACTATGTACAGAGAACTGAATCACAATTCCTTTTTCATCCAATCATTATTTTATCCAACTTTAGAGCTATATTTCATTTTTACAAACTTTTTAAAATGTAGCTATCATTTATAGTTCGTTGATTGTACAATTGTACTTCATGTATTTGTTTTTATCACCTTTTAAAAACAAAAAGAAATATGTAATTTTAGGTTTTTTAAAAACAGAACATTTTCTAATTATTATATCTTTCAAAAACATATTCAAATAGCTTTTAAAATAGATAAATAAATAAATGTTGTACTTTTTTTCAACCTGAAACAAATAAATAAATAAATAAATCAACATTTACATCTTTAAATAGTTCTCCCAGGACAATCAGAAAATTTAAATTAGGTGTTGCAGTGTGACTAGTGAATTGACAGTCAATTGTGATATTTTCATGAAATATTTTGAGAAAATAATTATTTTGTTTTGTTAAATATTGTTATAAATTACCTAACAGAAATTAAAATTTAATGTATTTAAAATGTGTATGAAAAGTTAGGGAATTTCAAGCTTTATGTGTAAAAAGAGTTGTCATCTATTTCACATGGTGTTTTATTACATGGTATTGTTTTCTTTTCTTAAAAGAATGTTCTGAAATGTGAGTGCTAAGCAATCCAATTATTTTACTGCTGTATATTTTTTCTAAACTTACATGAATAAAAAGGATAGTTTTTCAAAATTAAAAATATTTTTTATGGAATAAAATTTGAATGCTAAATTTTATTTCAATGTTTTCACTCCAGCCAAGTTTTAAAATCTCATTTTATAAGTGTTATGAAAATAGTTATATATTATGTAAGTACTGTATTTATACATTCTCATGTATTATGTAAATAGAAATAAACTTTATAACTGTTAACTTTTTTGTTTTATTGCATATGAAAAAACTGAAAGAGGGGACACACCACTCAGATTCAGCAAAATATTTTTTCTGCCATTAAGGCATTTGCCTTTCCTATCTTATTTTTTATCACAACCTCAGCTATTGTACTTTTCTTTCTTCCAAAACATATTTCTAATCCAGGCCATTGTTCCTAAGATAGGATTAGTATTTCCAGTTTTGGTATATAATCTTGATTGGTAACTCTCATACAATATCAACAAACTTTCAATGCCAAAAAACTAATTTTTCTCTTCTTTGCATATGACAAAATTTACATTATGTCCTTAACAACAGAGTTGCCAGATTTAAGAACTGAAAATAAGGATAGGCTTATGGAAGGGGGGGGGGGGAGGATATGAAGTCTAAAAGTCAAATTCTTACAACCTTTATAAATATGGAGGAAAAAAAAATACACAATGAGCATGTGAATAGAAACTGCATTTTTTATTATTACATAGATTTTTTTTTCATGAAATCTAGTGGGAAAAGTTTTTCATTAAATATTATCAAAGTTCGTGTTTCCCTGCAATTAACCCCCTTTTTGCTGGCGCAGGCTCGTCATCTCAAATTTTGCCAGGGGGGCAAAGGGTATATATTCAATGTAAATTATTTCCCGAGTTTCCATTAGAGATTTTGAGATCTGCAACAAATGAAGCGAAAATCTTGATTTAAACATTGAGTTTTAAAGCGGCAACCTCTTCTGTAGATCGTACTTTTGAAAGGAACTGCTTCAACAGCTGTGTGCATAACACGGTGGCTAAAAACTTGTGCATGTATCCATTTAACTCAAAAATATGACACTGTGAAAAGTAGTGCCCTACTTTTGGCGCCATCTAGTTATGCTTGTTTACAATGTTTTACAAATGGTCTCAAAATATCTATAATTCTCATGGTAAAAATCAATTATCTCTAAAGTATATAAATAAATAAATAACCACATTATACGAAGTACAAAAATAGTGGGTGCTGTAGTCCTGCAGTGCTTATACACAAGGTGCCTCTGTCAATGACATGATGCATCACGTTATGTGTTGGAGGTAAAAATCAGTTCCGTCTACAGTCATCACTTAGGAGTTCAATGTTACCTTTTTGCTATAAATACTCCATGAATCAATCTGAACAACAACTAACATTTTTTTTCGTTATAGGCATTAGGGATGCACAGATTAATCGGCCACTTTACCGATCATTAATAATCGGCAAAATCGGGCAGATTAATCGGTAGAAAATATTTTTTAAGTATTTTCATTAAAGTACACCTTCACTAAGAAACTATGATGAATAATTTTATTAACAGTAATAATAATCCTCACAGTTGATATAAAGTTTTTTTTTTAATTCAGTCACCTACTTTGAATAGATATACAAACACATAGACAATGTTGCTACACGTTTTCCTTGTGACGATAGTTTTCTCCTTAGCACAGTGCTTTTAGATAACCTTTAATTTTCAAGAAATATAAGTATTGAATTAAATTGTTACTAATTATTAAAAAATATGGATTGAAAGCACTCCTAAATTAGAATGCTCATCATAGACTCCCCCTCCCCCCCTTTTTTTTGAATTTTTATGTCCAATTAACATAACTAACAATGTGTTAATAATATTATTGACAATAATATGAAAATTGGTTCTAAGAAATTTGATAAAATTATTTTGTGAAAACTAGGCAAATGGAAAAAAAAAAATCTTCTCTCAGAAATAAATTACTTACTATTTCTAAACTTGGAATTGTATAAGAAAGACAAATCAGTGATGGTAGAATTGGTAGTAGGAAAACAATCAAAATTATCATTAATCGGCCGATTAATCGGTAATCGGCCAATTTGCTTATCGGTGCATCCCTAATAGGCAGGCATATCACTCTGTATTTTTAATCTCTGTGATTATTTTCCAATATTTATTATCATTATGTTTAGAATAAATTACGTAGAAAAAACTATTTGATAATACCATACATTATTTAGTGATTTTAGAGGATAATCTTGAAACAAGAATGATGATGAAAATGAAAAATAATTAACTAAGCCACTAAAAGTAAAATAATTCTCAAAATAACTTTAAATTGTCTAATATGGAAAATATTCAGCCAAATAAAGAAATTAAGATGTAAATAGACATTGAAAAGTAAAAAAGGAGGAAAAAAGACAATGACTGTGTGATATAATTTTTTATTTTAGGAAACGTAAATAATAACCAAGTTGCCAAGCCACCAATAATGGAAAAATACCCCCCCTCCCCTATTTACAAAACTAAACTGTCAAATTTCAGATGGGGGGGATGGTTATAACCGAGATTTTTTATACAGTATATCATGGGTGCAAGTTTAGTGATGTGTTCAAGACGGAAAATATTTTGAGGCGCCCCCCCCCCCCCCCATGCTACTTAGATAAAAAAAAATATTTTTTTTTGCAATTTTTGAATATTTGTGCTTAATTTGATTTTTTTTTTTTTTTTGTAACAATGTGAGCCTTTTAGGTAAAGCATTTCAAGCATTTTGTTATGTGTGTAGCAAAGGGGGGGGGGGGTCTCCTTCGCGCGTTTTCTACATCGTGGCTCCGAAAACGTAAAATTGAATGAATGTCAATAATATGAACGGGGGGGGGGGGTCCGGGGGCTCCCCCGGAGTTTTTGAAAAAAAATTCCTAAATACCGTATATATTTGCGTATAAGTCGAGAAATTTAGTCCAAAAAATGAAGTATAAAGTTAGGGGGTCGACTTATACGCGGGACAGAATTTCTTAAAAATTTTCCCGAATAACTCTTGGAAAAAACCACTCAAAAAACGATAAGATTTTCCGATTCAGTCTAACTATTTTAAATAAAGGCTAAAGAAGTAAATTCTCATTCATTCTACTGCATTTTTGCATGGTTTGATTGTGATATAAAGAATGAATAATTACAATAAACGGACGGACGGCGCGAAAATTGCGGGAATTGCCGTATTCGCGAATTTTCCGATTGATGGTGTTTATATTTTTGAAACAGAATATGATACGGCGACATCGCAAAATTTTGTTAGTAATAATGCAAAAAAAAAGCAACAGATAGTAAAAATTGTAACCGCAAAATCGAACCCTTACAAAAACCGGTAATCGTAAAATCAAATCCTTTACAAAAATCGCGATCTCAAAAATGAACCCTTTTTGTGAAAAAGAATAACAATCGTGCTATTTTCAACACAAGAATGCTCACTGCATTTCATTTTCCTTCTTTTTAAAACTTTTTTTTTTTTTTTTCAAAAAATCACGGGGAAACGTTCCGGGATCGGTCCCGAAAAATCGCGATCGCAAAAATTAACCCTTTTTTTGAAAAAGAATAACAATCCAGGGACCGCGCTAACGATTTTAAGTTGTTAGCCAGTAAATAAGCCAAATTTCAAAAGTCTTAGCCAAACTTCGAGAGTTTTAATCAAAGAATTTTATTTGTTTGTTTTTTTAATGTAATAAGTGTATTTTTCCCCAAAAGTGAAAATATCTGACAATTTTCCATTCGCCAATACTTTAGCCAAATCAGAATTTTTTTCACCGAATTTTCTATTTTATAGCATTTGGCGAGGTGGCGAACGCTTAGCGCGGCCCCTGCAATCGTGCTGTTTTTAACACAAGAATGTTCAGTGCATTTCATTTTCCTTCTTTTCAAAATGTTTATATTCAAAAATCGCGACAAAACGTTCCCGATCGTTTCAAAAAGTGCGGTCTCGACTTATACGCGGGTTTTCGATTTTTCCCGATTTTCCTTCAAAAGTAATGGGGTCGACTTACACGCGAGTGTCGGTACGCGGTTGTCGGCCATTTTGGTAATGTAAAGGGAAGGAATGGGGTTCAGAGGCTTCTTTGGAGACTGTCGATTCCAAAAGCGAAATTCAGACTATCGCAAAAAAATATTAGAAAGAAGAGGGTTGAGGATTCTCGGAATTATTTTGGAATTGAAGCTTCAAAAGTTGAAATCTGCACTGTTAAAAATTTTCCTGAACTTTTACCGTAAAATCGAATTTTTTACTGTAAAATTTTCCGGTAGAGAAAACGAGAGTTAAAAAGCGCAAGATGCGAACAATAAGGACTGAACCCAAATCCCAATAATCGCAATTTTTTATCGGTACAATTTACTGCAAAAATTTTCTAGATTGTAAACGCTACATTTAACATTTACCGCAAAAGTTTCCCGAATTTTTAACAGTGTGGGTTCGTACATACTTCATCAAAAAAAAAAAAAAAATTCCGAAGGGTCCAGAAGAAAATCCAAGGAGCATAAAAAATGTAAGGAATTACCGCAAACCTAAGCACGAATGCGTTAAAAAAACGAAAGTAACAAGACAACACGTATATCAACAGCTGAATTTGCACTCATATTGATTCAGAATAATCGAAGCAACAATTAGCAAAAACCGTAATCGCAAAAGGAATTAATCCTTTGAACGAGATCGCACGTTGCAAAACACAAAAGTAAATGAAAATAGCAATACCATTTTTCAAAACCACACCGACTTATTTCTTTTTTATTTTCAGTTTTGCTCTGTACAAAAAATATGCTAGAGGCGCTGTTTTTATGATGTATCCGCTCATGAAGTGGTGCGACATTGACATTTATGCGGCGTCGCAGCGAGACTTGACTATATTGGGCACCAATTATTCTTTATGTTTAGTAATCAAAACGTAATGATTTCTTTTTTTAACTTGGTACTCTTTCGAATATTTAGTAATTTTTAAAAGAAACACAAGAGGAACTGAAGATTTTTCCCATTCAGGTAATGATGTTTTGGAAAAATTCACACTGAGTATAGATTCTTTAACCCCTCCCGCCCAGGGGGGAATTCGAAATGTCACGCCCGCTTCAATTTTGAAGATATTTCCGAAACTCTTTCCCACACCGACTGATTAATCTATTGTTTTCAAAACTTCTCTTTTGGAATTATTTTATCAGAGCCCCCCTCTCCCCATATTACTAACGATGACATAAATATTTTTAAATTTTCAGAAGAGAAATCCCGAATCATCACAGTGCGCTGACTTAAAAAAAAAATTAACATTTTTACGAATCTGTTTTAGAATTTTATTCAGAGTTTTTGACTCCCCCTCCCCGCCCGCACCCCTTTTAAAAACTCTTAAAAACTTCGGAAGCGAAAATTTACGGGCTTTCTATGAAAAGAGCAGCGTTTTTTCAAACATACTATTTTTTCGTTTCTTTCCTTCTCCCAGCCCTTTGTTTTGGTCAATTTTCAACAGTAACATGTTAAAAATGCAGGAGCAGTTGCCCATCGTTCTTTCGAATCGGCTGTAGATTTAACCCAAAATCCGATTTTGTGCTCTGCTCCTGTTGCGTAGACATTTCAGCTTCCCGTCAGCTAACACACGGGCTCCTGCAGATGATGTCACTTAGTCACTGCGTATTCCACTTCAGACATTTCAGTAAACACATGGTTTTCATTTGTATGCGTGTTAAGCTGAGGGGGAGGGGGATCACAAATGAATAACGATACGAGAAAAGATGATCGTATATTGGGAAAAAAAAAATAAATTTTCAAATAGACAGAAGAAGCTTAATTAAAAACAAAAAATAGTGAGCAACTCTAGGTCTACATCAATCAGGTTCAGTTATAGTACGGTAGTAACAGCATAGCTACTTGAAAGTAGGTTCTCTACTTGAAAGAAGTTTCACTGCGCTGCTTGATGCTGAAAGCCGCGCCTCCAAAACTGGTTCACGGCAGCACGTTGCATAACAAAACAAAAACTGTGGAAAGTTCAGAGTTCGCGAGATTCGGCAAGGGAAGATATGTATCAAATGTATTCACAGCATTGATGTTAAATGCGTGGATGGATTGGGATAATGATTGCAATAAATGAATTTGATTTTTTAAAACATTGAGAAAACAAATTTCTTATGAATTAAAAACTGAAGGAAGTCATTAAATTTCCTTTCCGTCCCGAGCTCCGTCTCGCCAATTTCGTCAAGACGGAAATCCGTCTTGAGACGGAAGGTCTTGCACCCATGCAGTATATTCAGGGTAAAAGAGTAATTTCACTTCTGAAAAAAAAGAGGAGGGGGTTATAATCGATAGGGGGGTTACTTTCGGGATTTTACGGTATATTATTTTTTATCATTTCATGTCTTTCACAATTAAAGTTTGGGAAAAAACTTAACCATAGAGCTCAAAGTTAGGAAAATGTAAATCTGCATATTTTTTTTTTTACTTTGCAAAATATAGTTTCGATTTAGACCACATGATCATTATGTTAGTTACAACTTGTACAATAAGGCAAGGGTGTTTTACTTCTAAAGTTAAGAAGTAATTTATCCAATTAATTCAATATTTTTTTTTTTTCAAATAATTCAATCTAAAAAATTTGAACACCACCACCTGAACAAACGTCTGGCGCAGTATAACCTGTATGTGCTCTTGCGCCAATAAATCCAACCAAACCTAATCTAAGAAAATTTATAAAACCAAAAAAAAAGAAATTAGTATCCATTTCACGAAGGAGCTTGAAATTTTAAATTTGATTTTATTTTAATTTCTGTGCAGAGCGCGTTGATTCTCTGATTTTATTCCGGAAAATTTAATTGTACAAGAAACCAGCTGAATAAAAAAAAATGGAAACATTGAGCAATTTATAAACAACTTGCGATTAAGGATGTAATATAGAAAAGATCACACTTATGAGGTATATATGAAAGAAAATTTAAGTTTGCGTTTCAAGGAGAAAATTCATTTCTTATTCTTTATTCTTATATTTATGAATAAAGATAGGGAACCTTCTTGGCTCTGACTTCATGAAACACCTTCAAGACAGCTATGTAACTATTTAAAAATCATTTATTTCAATTTTACAATCACAAAATTTTCACGCTTCTAGCTCCTTTTGCAGTTTTTCAAAATTTTTACTTGTAAAGTTCTGAGGCACCACTTTTGCTACTTTACGTGGCTCTTTGACAAAAGTTTTTGTACACATCATTTCTGACCACGTCGTAGGCACCATTTCCGCTCCAGCTTCGCTCAAAGCAAGCACAACTCCTAATTTATCTTCTGCAGTACTCAGATTATAAGAATGCATTGTACCCAAAGATGTCACTCTTGCTAATATAACATCTCCAGATCTGTAGCTTTTATGCATTTCAACTTTATCTCTGTCTTTCATTCGTACATCTTCTTTTCGTAAAATACCACGGAAAGGTTCTTTTAGAACTTTATCTTCAACACAATAAATTGCACATTTTGCATATCTGCGACGGATGTTTGTAACTTTTGCTGTTACTACAGCACCTACAGTCGGTACAATGCTGCGTTCGAATCCTCTATTTACTTCTATTATTGTTTGTTTATTATTTTCTTTGTATTCGACAAATCCAGTCAAGCTGGAGAAAATATATTCACCTTGAATGTATGTACCATTACCAGGTGTGAATAATTCATTAGCAGTACAAATACACTGACCAGGTACTACAAGAGCGGTTGGATTTGTAGAAGACATTTACAGTTTTTATTAGAAGTGGAAAATTTGTACAGAAAACCGAAATAGTCAGGTTTTGAGTGAGATGTAAACAAACAGCATGGAGCGGAGCGAGTGAGATAGAGATGATCTGAAACTGAAAAGCATTTCATTCAAAAGTTAAAGCGCGTCAAACTCTTAGACGAGTTCACAAGCAAAAGCAATGCATCAAAAGTAATTGAAAATGTATTTAAAACTTTTCAGAATACTTAACATATTTGGTGAAACGATAATATTAAAAAATGTAATTTTCTAAATTAGTTTATGCAAAGAACTGGCAACAAGTTGTAACTTTTTTTTTGTTTTGTTTTGTCTGCGAAATTTGAAATCGTGATGTATTGAAAGGTATAAATTGCATAACATTAAGTGTGTTATGTATTTTTTTCGTCAATTTTAGCACCAGAAGAATTCATTAATGCTGCAATCGCTGCTGCACAGTGATCGTTTCTTTCAAAATATCCGGAATGTGATAAACTCATAAGTTCGCACTCGCATTCACGAAATTTCTTTAGACTTCTTTCTCAGGATTCTAAAAGCTTGTTTTGAAAACATTACTGCCTGTTACTTCAGTTTGACAATTGTTCATAGCAAAATACTGCCCTGTATTTGTTCTTTGCTGTCACATCCTGTTATTGATGAAACACCAGAAAATACTTTTTCCTTTTCTATTACTCTTATTGAATGCTATTACCTTAAATTTAAAGTACTCTTACAAATTGTAAGTGACACTTACTGCCAACCGAGAGAAAGAAGGTATTCTTCGAAAGGAGATATTTTAAAAAGTATGGAGAAATTGGTTCAATCACCGAAATTCGGAGATTATCTCATTCTAGATGCGCTTTTCAAAAATTAGTGTTCCTAAGCCCATAGTATTTTATGTTAATTTTCAGCTTTTTTATTTTAAAATGTTTTCTCTTGCTTTGTTTGTTGGTGCGTCACTGATGGTTTTGATCACCATCAGTGACGCACCCACGGGAGAGCTAAGGGGCTTAAGCCCCTCCTCAGGAGCCTCAAGTCTTTGACAAAACTAAGGATAGACTAAAATTGCTTTTTTTTTTAAGAAATGTTTCGGGATAGAGCATTGAGCTTCCAACCTTCTTCCTAATTTTACTAAGAATAAATGTAATTTATTTTTCTTATAAAATTTCTGAAGCCAGAGCCCCTTTCCCACTCTTTCTCCCAAACCTAGAAGTTGCTTAAAATGAGTTTTTAGAACTTAAATTTCGAAGTATTTCCGATGTGGAATCTTCGCACCCTTTTCTGTGTCTAAAATCTCTCAAAATCGCTTTAAAATCTGTTTTAAAGCACGAGAGTTTTCGAATCGGTTCTACTCTACTTCTAGAATTAGCAAAGATAAATTAAAATTGTATTTTAGGGCCTTAATGCCGAAAAGTTTCTGCAAAGAGAGGTTTTGAACTCTAGCCCCTTAAAATAATCAAATATAGCCTTAACACGTGAATTTTAATTTTTTGGCTTTCAATTTCAAAGTACGAGTATTTCCAACTAAGGGAAGTGTCGGAGTTCCTCACAAAACTCACCCCGTCCCCCTTAATGATGCGGCTGCCATTAATCGAATGATGCAATGCACTGATCTGAATTGCATGCAATACACCGCTGGCTCGGTTATTCCATCTTGAGGCTGCAATATTGTTCTTGTTTGAACTCATCAGTTTGGAATAGGAAGTAACCAAGCTGGAGCGAGATATCATCTCATAGAGCTAAAAAATCTGATATCTAATGTAAAATTAGCACACTAGTGAGAGATATGATAGGGTACAACGCGCAAATTTAAGGCAGAACTTTACATTGTATTGCATTTATTGTTGCCTCAGCTCTGGCTTAGGTGCACTAATTTACTGCTTCGTCTTGACTAGTATAAAAATAACCAAGTTCTTGATTTCTGGTAAAACCAATTTCTACTTTTATATCGATATCTGTTCCTCCAAAACTTAAAAATTGGAAGCAAACGTCGCATGTAGTGAATTCAACTTATGTAATGTAATGGTTTTCCTTTTTAACACAGCTTTTTAAATTATATGCTCATCATTGCAGTTTTTATGAATGAAATGATATTCAAACATGAAGAAACTTACTGATGAATGGAAAGTGAAAAAAGTCAAGTCTCGAACAAAGAGTTTCCATGAAGCAATAGATTTTTCAATATCAGAAACGAAAAAAAATGGAAGAAATATATCACCGGCCAATAAAGTTACTCCCAAAAGGAAAACTGTCGAAGAAGCTTCAAGACTTGCCGACTCAAAATGCTTTAAAAATGACAGTTTATCTCCTAAACGTCGCTCGGACAGGTAATTTTATATTGTTTACACATGTATAGTGTGACTTTAATCTCTTTACTTTAAGATGCCTTTACATTTAAGAATTTTTTGTCCACTCAAGGGTGTATACGCTAAATTTACCAAAAAATGGTAAAAACCACGCCTATTTACAGGTCAAGCGCGTATTTAAGGGGGGGGGGCGAGCCCCCCCCCCCCCCAAATCGAGAAAGATTTTTTCAAAAGTAGGTGTTCGGTTTGTGTTTGCTAAAAAAAAATCCTTAAGGAAAAAGCCCACTCTCTGTTAACATTGTTTTCAAAGGTGTATGTAAGGAAGGGCCCCAGAGGGTTTTTTCCTCCTATACCCCCCCCCCCCGAAAAAAAAAATTCAGCGGCGCAATTGAATTATTTTTAAGGGACGTTTTTAAAAGTTTTTGTTTTCTTTTTCTTTCACGTGTGGCTTTCGTTTTTAGAGGGATCTTCGTGGAATTCTTGGATGATAAGTTTTTGCTCTTGGGGGTAATGGGCACCTCTGCTAAAAGTAAAATTTTGAACCTTCAGTTAAAAAAAAGAGCTTAAAATTGCATTCTTGAAGCTTCAATGCCGCAAAATTTCGGGGCACAATGCCCGAATCCTGTCTCTTCTCTTGACGGTATTAAAAATAATGAAAAATGTTTTTTAAACATTAATTTTGGGAGAGAGTCCTTGCTAACGTTACTACTAAAGATGGTCTAAAGTAACGAAGGCTTAAGGTTTCTATTTTGAAAAATTTCGGAGGGAGATCCCTAACCACTTTTTGTCTCTTAACGTCTGAAAAAAGAACGCGAAATTGCGCATCTATATATCGAAAATCTTTCAGGGGAGGGTCTTTGAACTTTTATTTCTCAAAGATAACTTAAATGAGGCTTCAGTTCAAAAAAAAAAAAAAAAAACTCATCTTCTTTTCATTTACTCTATCATGAAGAAATATATCCTGAGTTGGGCTTCAGTGTCAAAATATTTCAGGAGCGATGCCCCGAGTCTTCTCAATTCCTTTAACGTCAGTAAAGATAGCCTGAAATTGCAAAATACACTGATTTCTCAAAGTATTGGGGGTGGCGGGGCAACTACCCTTGCTCCCCCCCCCCCCCCCCCCAAGTGATGAGTCTAAAAAGTTGGAATCTAAAGTATTCATTTCATGTAACAGTTGGGAAGATATGACTATTGATATTCTGTTGCTTTTGTCGCTAAGCATAAGAAAATAAGATTTAATATGTATAGTTATATATTAAAAATAATAAATACGGTATTTACCGTATTTTCGGGTAGATAAGCCACGGCTTATACGTGTTTAAAACCTGAATTTTAAC
>JAXGGA010012195.1:0-39595 GCA_038373865.1 Uloborus plumipes | reverse complement strand
AATACTGTACTGATGCTATGATGAGTGTAAAAAGTGCATGACTGTATAATCACATGAGTCTTCTGTTACAGCCATTGAAGATCAGAGAGTTTTAGCTGCTGTCGAAGACAGGAGAAGGACCGATGATATACGTTTCCAGAAAGCTGGCACAGGACCAGTGCCTAGAACTTATGCTTATGATCCAACAAAGCCTAGGCCAGCTAACGCTGCTGCCGCAGCGAGTCGAAATATATCCAGTAGAAGTCACAAAACATGAAATGTTTCACGTTGTAAATAAAATAGTTTTAATTCTATTATGGTGTGGTTGCATGAATTATTTTGTTTACTTACTTGAAAATGTCTTATTTTTCAAGTTCTTGTAGTGAATTCTTATGTTTCATGGCTTCTTTATACGCTTAGCTAGCTTATTACCCGACGTTCCCCGGGTGCTTATTAATACAACATAACTCTAAAAAATTACATTAATAAATTCACATGGGCATATAAAAACTTATTTCATACTAAAATGAAATAGGTGAGCCTTAAATTGATAATTCATTGTTAATCGTAATCTTTGTTGGAAAATACTCATATTTAAATGTGTTAAATTTTATCAATTAGTATGCTTAAATGCTTATTTCTATTACTCTATATTCAAAATTGTAAGACAATGGCCATTTTGAGACAAAAAATTTGAATTTTTTTAAAATTTCAAAACCCCACTTTTGAGAATTCTAGTGCATCAAGGAACCTCTGTGCCAAGTTTGACGAAAATCGAACGAAAACGGGATTCGTATAAAGAACAAACATCCATCCAGTTTTATATATATATATTGTGTTAATTTTCAAGCTCTTGTAGGAAATTCCTATGTTTCATGGCTTCTTTATACACTTAGAGCAGGGTTCCCACGGGCATTTTGTCATGTAATATATCATTTTAAAGCTTATAATGTAAGCTTTTAAAATATATAAGGTTTAAGCTTCTAACTTGATTTGTTGCGGAGTTATGGTCAGTCAAGTATGAGCCGTGGGAGCAAAACATTAAAATTTTCATCCCTCATCCAGGGCCGCCGTTTGAGGGGGGATACTTGACCTCTAGTACCAGGGCCCGGAGCTTTGGGGGGCCCATAAGGTCATAAACATGTTTTTTTCCAGTAATAGTGTCAATAATTTAATTAAAAAAAAATCTCGTTTACCATTCCCGATTCTCAATATGAAACAATTACTAGGACAAAGACGAATGAATGAAACACGCTTGCGCAAAGGAAAATGCACCGCTTTCCAAAAGCTATAGAAACTCGCAGCACGACTGGATTTTGACTCAGTCATACACGAATTTGCGACAAAAAAGTACGTAGGGTGAAAATATGCTAGTGAATGAGTATCGATACTCATTGGATTTTTAAGTGATGGAAACGTACGTAAATAGATTATATCCATATGGGCAATTCCACGGTAACTTTCGTTACATTTTGACCAACGCTTAGGCATTTAGTACCTCAGTACAGACAAATATTGTGATACAAACCTTGAATAAAAGCATTCTATGAAAATGACAGTCTAAAGCAAAATTAAAATACAAAAATATTCGATGCATTAAAATTTTACAAAATTTAGCAGTCAAAATTAAGGCAGTAACTTATGTTACACAAAAAGGGAATGACATAATATGAAAATTGGTTCTAAGGCAAATTTCTGCTCTATTACAGCGGTTTCCTTGTTTGAAGTACAATTTATCAGTTCCTTAGAATGCTTAGGAATTTATTTTCATAAATTTAAAAATTTATTTCAAAAATTGAGAATTATAGGAATTTTTGACTGGGTAACTTACGTTACAATAACTTACGTTACAAAATTTACTTACAAGCAAATCTTTATTACAAAAATTAATGAATGAAAATTACAGCTTAGTTTAGATAAAAATATTGAAAATTAACAATTATGAATTGAATTTATAGAAATTTAACACCAAATTCAATGACCAATCAAAAATATTACATAACATAGGACTTTTAAATGCAAACTAGTCACTGTTATTAACAAGTTCAGGTAGGTTCAATTTTTCGAATCACGTTTTCTTTCTCATAATAAATTTCATCTGTCGTTTCTGGCCATTTATAATAGGTTCCAACAGCAGCCATTACTTTTACTTCAAACTTGTTTCTTCAATAATCGTCACAACTCAAGGATACAATGTATTTTCGTACTTCATCACACACCATTCACCGGGTTTTATCTCTGTTTTTTCTTCTTGTTCCTTGAAATACTTAACTGAACGAAAATCCACAGTTTGTCCATTTCTAGTTCTTAAATGCTGATTGTCAATGTGCGGATCTTCTGAAAATATTTTTGATAAACTTTGCTTTTTCAAACATATTTCAATACCATCAAGAGTGACTTTTATTTATAAATCTGTAATATCCGCGTGACTTTTCACATACCCTTTTTACAGCGCATCTTTCTGAAGAGTTAAGTGGCATTTTAATGCAGAATGAAGTATATTTCACCTGTAAGAGATAAAATACTTTTATATTTGTTTTTTCCAAAACATATTTTAAAACTTTAAAGCATAACAGAAGTCATTTTTGAATAATTTGTAGCAAATTACCTCTTGAATATGCATGCAGTGATACTGTTTAGAGATAATTAATATCTTAAAAGCCAAAAATAAACATGTAATTTATAATAGAGGTGTATTGTAAACTTATTAACAAATAGAGACATTTTAAGAAATATGATTAATTTAAATTAAGTAAATACAGTACATTTAAAATAATTCTTAAATAAATTACTCCTACTAACCACATAGGTTTATTTCACAATTTACTTTCTTTATAAACACAAGTATTTATGTTCGACTTAAGTAACTTACATTACCTGCATATGTGGGTAACTTATGTTACACGTTTTGATTGTAGCACAAAAAATTAAATAAACAATATTTAAAAAAAAACTTTAACTATTTGCTTAACACACACTTATAAGATAGAAGATATAGCATTGGAAACATTGCATTGCCCTTTCTTTATGCACAACATTAACTTTAACATGTTTTTGGTAACTTACGTTACATAGAACTGTGCATTTTTGAAGTTTATATAAATCACTTAATTTAAGTGAAAACATTCATTTTAGCAATTCACAATGTTGAATTAGAGTGTAATAATCAATATTCTTCCTTTAAAACAGTTATCTAAAGAAAAAAATTGAAACTTACCAACGTTCAAAGATTGACCATTTTCTTTACCAAAAGTTAAATATTCCATTTCCAACTTCAAAGTGCTGCCAAAACTAAAAATACTACATTCTAGACAAAAAATTAGTATAAATATTAAACTTCTAACATTTTTAAGCCAAAAAATATGCAAAACAGGCGCATTGCTGTAATTTGAATTTTCCAACGCTTTTCCACACTTGCATGGAATTGCCCATATATTATTCGTGATTATTAATTCATTATTATTCTAGAAAGTCAAATGTATTATGTATGTGTCTTAATAAATTCAACACCTAATTCAATGATATTTAAACTTATATTATGCATGCTTTTGCCATTTTTCTGCTTTAGTATTTGCTTACGAAACTTTTTATATCGAAATTTTAACTTTTCCCTTGATCCATCCGATTTCAACTGATTGGAAATTTATAGTATATCATGTTGCCTCACCTATCTCAGACATCAAGGGCGTATTTAAGGGCCCCCCCCCCCCCCCCGAAATCAAGAAAGATTTTTTCAAAAGTAAGTGTTCAGTTCGTGTTTGCTCAAAAAAAAAAAAAAAATCCTTTAGAAAAAAGTCCACTCTCTATTAGGGAGGGCCCCAGAGGGTCTTCCCCTCCTATACCCCCCGAAAAAAAAATCGTATATATATATATATATATATATATATATATATTTTTTTTTTTAATGTTATTATTTGGTTTAAGTTTACTCTTAAATTATTTGCATACTTTTAGCTTGAAATACATGAATAAATAAATAATTATTGCTAATAATAATTCGTTAGATGGCACCAGGCAGTGGTACAACCCAAGGGAGCCCTTGCAATTTACTCAAGATAAAAAAGAACGTGTCTTGGAAAAATGAAGATATTTCAATTAGAAAACGCATAGAAGAAATCCTAATCATTTTGAATAGAATTCTTTAAGGGGGTCTGGGACACAAAAATCGTCAACTTTTGCATTTTTTTTTTATTATTTCAAAAAAAAATCTGTTTTCTTCTCTTTAAAATGAGGTCTGAATCTTGTTCCTATCTTAGTTAGAACGGAAGATATGATAATTTAATGTAGCCGTCAGGCAACTGTTGCCACAGCAATAACTTCCCTTAAAATGCGTTTTTCGCCATGATGCAATTTTTCCGGATTTTTTGAATTCAAATTCTTATAACTCAAGAACTAATAAAGATAACGTTCCGAAATTTGGAGAACATCTTTTTCAAACAGTTTACTTGAACTTGTATTCGGCAAATTTCAAAAAAAAATTTTGTTCAAAAAATATGATTTTTGAAAAAAAAAGTACCTTCGAATTTTTCGAAATTTTTACTCAAATATTTTTAATTTTTTTTCAAATTATTATTATTAAAATTGCCGAATACAAATTAAAGCTTATATATTTGTGTTCACATTGAAGGAAAAAAAATGAAAATTGTTCAAGAATATTTTAAGTTTTTGCGATTTAAAGTGACCCCCCTTTTCTGAAAAAAATTTAAATTAAAAAATTGAAAAAAGTTTTTTTTTGTCATGTATGTGATGATTTTGCTTATTAAACAGATGGTGAATTAGTGTAAAAAATTTCAAAATTCTAAACTGTTTAATAAATTTTTTTTCAAGATGTGTCCCAGACCCCCTTAAATGAAAAATATTCAACACAAGTAGATTATTAGTCAGCAAATTACGTTTCTCTCTTTCTTCTCATTCCCCCTTTTTTCTAGTCAGTCAGGAAATAATGCTACACTTCAAAAATTTAAAATAAAGTCCAAGCCGGCCGAGCTAGAAGGGGCACGTAATTTTCAATCTCTTTACCAGTGGTGAAATTAAAGAATAGAGTTCCTTCTCAGTGGGGGGTTTCGGGTAGGAAGTCGAGGCCCGTATATCTGCCAAGCATAAATTCAAAGAAGGCTCATGACCCCCTTAAAGAGTCCAAAGATATCTTAAAATTTCGCTTTTACAACGTGTAATTGAATCTGAAACTTCGTAATTTACTATCTTTTCTAAAAATTACAATATTTTAATTCAATTTGAAAATTTCTACCTGTCTTACAGTAATAGCAAAAAAAAAAATGGGGGGGGGGGGCTAAGCTTGATTGTATGGGCCCCCTCCAAAACAAAAACTTATATACGCCACTGTCAGACATGAAAAGTTATCAATTTTTTTCTGTATCTAGATACTGTATTTAAAAATATATGAAAACTTCGAATCACAGTTTTTAAATTTACATTAAAATTTAAAAATTCAGTTATACGCAACTAAACAATGCAATATTGCATGTGAATGCAATTTCAAACTATTAATTTTGTAGTTTGTCGGATCAAACGTCAAAAATTGTGTTTTGCTATTTTCAAACTTGTTGATTCGTGTAAAGAAAGTATTAAAATCATCTGACGATACAAATAACGTGAAAATAAAATCAGATGCACACTAACTTTCATAACTAAAAAAAAAGTTTTTTCAAAATATTTTTGTTTTCTGCATTTTTTTTACAATTGCAAATGTGATGAAACGACATCATAAAAATATGCAATTGGAGGGGGGTGCATGGGGGGCCCGGCATTAAAATTGGTACTGGGCCCCATCGCTGGTAGCGGCGGCCCTGCTCATATCTAACAAATTACAACAGCTAGAGGATTGAAATTTGCTATTAATATACCACATAGTAAGTGGGAATGTACCTGCGAAATATTGTAACAATCTGAGACTACTCATTCGAAAGGTGTGTGACTTGACATGGAATGACCCTATGGAAAAGGTCATATTAAAGCCTCATTTTTTAGCCTTCTTAAAGAGTGACAGTCATGTAATGCCCATGGTCTAACCACATGTTGACTCTCATTCATTTTACTGTTGATAGAACTGTATACTTTACAGTCATCACAGCTAGTGTATTCAATTAAAAAAGCTTTTCCCTAGAAGAGATAGTTAAATTTATTCAGGAATTAAAATGCGGCAAAAGATAGCCCTCATCTCTATTCTGAATTTTTCTTTTCTAAATTTGCTATAATTACCATGTGGAAGGATCTTAAGTCTCAGACAGCTTTGTCAATATTCCTTTTAAAAACAATTTATGAGATACTGTAAAAAAGAAAAATTATTTGTTTACAATGAATGTTAGAAAAATCGCCAAAATGTTCCCAAAATCTGACAACCAAGAATATCCTTTTGTTTCCATGTATGTATGAACGAAAAAAGAGATGTACTACGTTTTTATTGTTTGTGTGTATAAAATCTTGTAATAACGATCTTCATTACAGAAGTGTCAAAGCAAGCTAGGGCTTTTTTGAGTAGTAAAATCAGATTTAGTTAACCCTTAGTTATACCATAGTGATCGACATTCATTGAGGGTTTGTCATAGGGGTGTAAAAGTTTAAAGCACCCACATATTTAATATTAATTCAATTCAATTCAATTCAATTCAATTTATTTTAATCAAGGCATTACAAACCATAAACAAAAAAATAGACGTAGCATAAGACAAATACAACAATATATAGAGCACAAATACAGAAAAAAACCAAACAAACGTCAAGTATGTACATCGTAACCAAAAGCCCTGATTAAGTAACTGGAGTAAAGGCTTGTAAAAAAAACAGCCTGACGAGCTCCCATCACTCAAAAAGGGACAACATTTAGGGAAAATTAACGAATAGGGAAATACAAAATACTCATCTGAATTCATAAGAACATATATACGGAAAGTAAAAACGGTAGAGAAAAAAAGTATAGATATATCTTTAAAAAAAAACAATATAAACAAAGAAAAGAAAAACTTAAATTCAGAGCTACCGAAAAACATTGAGGAAAAATTAGTGTTCATAAATTAAAGTTTAAGTTTAAGTGGAGCTAAGTATAACATTTTTTAACCGTTTTTTAAATAAATTTCTACTGTTTACAAACAGTAAAAATTCAGACAAAATTAAAACAAACAAACAATTCAGACAAACAGTAGAAATTCCTAAAATGCATAAATGCATTTTAGGCTGTTTGGTAGAATTGAAAAACCAGTGTGAATTTTACATTAGGATAGGCCAAAAATGCCTTTTTTTTTTCAATGATGGGTATTTCAGAAAAGGTGCCATTAGGAGAGCAAAGAGCACAGCAAAAATTTGAAATTTTTTGGTCAATTTCTTGATCTGCCGCAATCACGTTGAAGTTTGGAAAAAATATAGTTTTTTCGAGCTTTTTTGCAAATTATTAAAAAAATTTTCTTCTATTTTCAATAACGGGTAGGGTGGAAAAAGTGCCATTGGGAGTACAGAAATCCCATAAAAATTTTGAGGTCTGTGGTATAATTCCTTCCTTTTCCAGAAATGCATAGAAGATTTAGCAATTTCCTGTTTTTTTATTCTATACCTTTAATAAATTTTGTCAAAACATTAAAATGCTGTTTTCGGGGCATTTGTCTTAAAATAATTGCATTGTTCGTCATATATGATGCATTTTTAGATGTTAGGTGCTAAAACAATTTTTAAAATAATTTTCCAAAAATCTCAAAAAACTGCATTTTTTCCAAACTTCAACGCAATTGCGGCAGATCAGGAAATTGACCAAAAATTTCAAAATTTTTATGTGCACTTTGCTCCCCTAATGGCACCTTTTCAATAGCCATCATCGAATTTAAAAAAAAAGTATTTTTCGGCCCACCCTAATGCGCATATGCAGATAAACTTTCAATATTGAAGCTCAAAAAAGGCAGTTTTAGACTGTCTTTGATGCTGGAGGAAGGAAGGTTGCGGGTTCTCTTTGGAATATGTTTTTCATATGAAGTCCAAAAACATAGGACGTCAGCATTTGTAAACCAGGATTTGTAGTAAAGGGCAAGAATCTGACAGAGTGTCACGCCTGTGATTCATGACCTCTCAGATTTTTTCCAAAAAATTACCAAATGTTTATTATCTTATTGAAAGACCAAATCCAGAATGTTTTGTTCTGAAGTTGAGTTGTTTAGTTTTTATGGATCCCCAAAGTTGAAGGCGTGGCATCAAAAATTAAGCGGATTTTCAAGACATGGAAGTTGCTGTGAGACAAAACTCTTACCAGGAACTGTTGAACACCAATTTTCTTTTTGTATATGGAATATAGAAGGTTCAAACTTTACAAAATGAATGTTAAATTTGAGGTAAGTTGTTGCCGTTAGGTCAGTGAAGGCCCTCAAAACAAGACATTTTTGACGTGCAGCATTTTTGAGGTCCAAAAATAGCTTGTACATTTCAGTTGCCACGGCAAAAGTAGTGTCATTTGAAAGACCAGTGTCAGCGCTTTAATATAATGTATAAATAACCGAGGAAAGTTCAACGTGCTTTTAGTTGCGTAAGGCCGAAATATGAAAAATGTCATATTTTACCGATATTCAAACGGTCATAACTTCCTCTGCCAACAACATATTGAAATATTTTTTTTTGCCACTGTCATACTCTATTCTTTATCTTAACAGAACAATTGAGTCCTTTGAGGCGAAATGTTAAAAATTTTTTGACAAAAAATGTATTTTTTCGAGTGCATTTTTTGTAAAAAACTTTTAAGCATTTCGCCTCAAAGGACTCAACTGTTCTGTTAAGACGAAGAATAAAGTATGACATTGGCAGAAAAAATATTTCAACATGTTGTTGGCAGAGGAAGTTATGACCGTTTAAATTTAAATATCGGTAAAATATGACATCACCAGAGCTTAAACTTTGAAAATTATTGAAAAAAAAATTACTTGCCGTTTCGGAATTTTTTTTTTTTCACAGATGATGATCATGCATGCTGTTCTATCATGTAAAAATAATATTAAAAAATCGAAAACTTCCGTATTAGTCCATACTGTAAATATCCTGGTGCTGCCTTCTAGTGTGGAGTACACGAAACAAAACTTGGCGATTAGAAAGGATTTATCTTAACATTTTTTTAGTGTTATTTTAAACAATCAGAACTATCACACACATAATCATGACAATAATTTTTACTTTATGGTTTTATTTTCATTAATAAAAAAGGGGTTTAAGAATAAGCCTTAAAGAACATTGCATGTAATGCCAACACATGTTTTTGGGCTTTCGAGAGGGCCTCTTTTACTTTTAACTCGGAGGAAAAATTTCGATTCCAAAAAGCGAAAGCAACTTAAACACTGGTTGATTCGTGCTGTTGAAAGAAATTGAAGACAAGATTTTATTTTACTAATTAATTAGAGAGAGATCTTATAACTATTATGAGACTAAGGTCATAGGTTAATTCTGTGCCATGAAACAATGAACTATAAACATTTGAAAAAGAAAAACCCTGCATTGAGAGCTTATTACAGTTAGTACTCGCAGCCCTTAATACTCGTATATTCTTTGTTTCAAGTATTTTTTAAGTACTTCAACAATGGACTAAATAAATGCTAGAAAATAAAAATAAAAGGTTATTCTTATGTTTGGTGCTGCCATCTACCGTAAGTATTGTTTATTCGTTCATAGAATTGTAATTTAAGAGACTAAAAGCTTAATACAGTTAAATAGTGCTTTTGAGGAGGTGTTTCTAAACAATGGTCATAGGCGGACTTAGACCGCAAATTCTGGGGGTGCGACAGTAGCAGAAATCGGGGGGCGGGCGGGTGATTCCCTGGACAACAAGCCAGTGGCGCAACCAGAAAACAGTTTCAAGCAGAGTTTGAAAAAACCCAGCCCGTCTGGGTTTTTAATCAAATATCATAGTTTTCATTTTTCATTTCAGTGGAGTCATTTTAATACCATTCTCTATTCAAACATTGTATATCAAACTACTGCTTGCTACGTAAATTTTTTAAAGAGTCGGGAGCCATGAAGAGAGGTCACTGTGACCCACTAAAGAATTTTTTATTTGGAAAAGCAATGCTTTATTGATTTTTTTAAATTAATATGATAAAATATTTTAAATTGATATTGAATTGAATTTATGGATTAAAATAGTTCCTGTTTAGTTTGATACTCTAAATATTCAAATAAATAAACAAATAACTCAAATTCAGATGCACAGTTTTACTTCTAATACTTAATAAGTTTGCTCAGAAAGGAAGATGCCTTTTTCTGGACCACGTATTGACCAACACTAAATATCATAGTAAGCTCAATGTTATAACTAAACTGATCAGTACCAATTTCTAGACTTGATATTGATCAAAATATTTGTAATGTTTAATTTGTTTCCGAAATAAATGTTTTCAATGTGCAGTAAATTGTGAAAAAAAACCACTTCACCGACATAGTGCGTCATTTCAAGTGGGCCCACCCGAAAAATCTCGGTGAGTTTTTTTCGGGCTGAGCCCACGTTGGCGAATCCTGCTTTTAATTTTTTCTCCATTTGATAGGCAGGTTTGGGAGATTATCCCCAGGAAAATTTTTGATATTGTAATCCTGAAAATGCAGTTTCAGACTGCCTCTGGTGCTGTGAAGGGAAAGAAAAGTTCACAGGAACTTCCACATAGAATTCCAGAAATTAAAGTCCTAAAAACGCGATTATAGGCCAGGCAATATTTGTTAAGGAATGGGGCTTATCTTAAGGACTGTCCCCGATCAATTTCTTGAAAAATAGAGCAAAATCGATCACCTTCCCCACAACTTTTCGAAGTTGAAATTCTAAAAACGCAACTGTAGACAAACTTTGATGATGTGACGAGAGAGGCGTTCTATTTTTCTCTCCAAGAAATATCTCGAAATACAAGTCCTAAAAAACGAAGTTTTACAGCAATATTCAGTAATGTTAGGAGGAGAGGTTTTAAGTCTCTCCCGCCTTAAATTTTTTCAAACATTAGTTTTTTCTTTTCAGATTTCATACGGAAGTGTCAGCTCGTATAATTGAAAGAGAACGGTGTGCTATACCTCTCATCCAATTGTCGTTCTAAAAACATAATTTTTAGTATCATAGATGTCTTGAATGATATTAGAAAAAGGGACATTGAAAAGCTTGCCCAAATTTTTTTCGAAATTTACGTCCTAAAAACGCGACGTAGACCATATCTAGTAACAATAGGGTTTCGGCACTTCTTAACATTTGAAACTATGGAAGAAACCTTAAATAATTTTTTAATGTTGTTAGAAGCGAGACGAAGTTGAGGGCGAAGACGACGAGGGGCTCCGATTATATTTTTAGAAATTCAAGTCTTATGAACTTGATTGTAGGATCGTCCCGATGGATTTTTTGAAAACAGATTAAAAAAAACTCCCCCCCCCTAATCTACCAGCTCTTCAATTTTTCATAGTTTTACGTTCCAAAAACGCAATGTTAGACAATTTTTATGCGGTTATTGGAGGGGGTTATGGGGCTCTACCCTGAAAATTTTTGAAATTGAAGTTCTAAGAACAAAGTTCCTATGTGCAATATTCCATGGTATTAGAAGGAAAATTTAAGGCTACTGTCTTCAATCTTCCATTGACGGCAAGAAGACTTGAAGTCCTAAGCATGTCAATTCTTAGGATTTCAAAGCCTGCCGTGCCAAAAGATTCTCCCCTTTAGACTTTTCGGAACTGTAATTTAGAAGAGTAAAATCTTAACGATTTTTAATGATGGATAAAGGGTGGTTGGGGTTGCCCTTATCCGAAATTTTTCCAAAATTGAAGCTTCAAACACGAAATTTTAAGCAATTTTCGATCTTTTAAGGTGTTTGGTATTTGGAGGATTTTCAAAGGAAATTTTGCTAAATTGAAGCCCAGGTGACGAAATTTGTGATGCTCCGTAATAACTTTGGCAGGGTAGAGGACTTCCGAAAAATAACATTTTGAAGACTTTTTTAATTTCAGACGAAATAGAAAAAAAAAAAGAAAAAAAAATCAGACAGAAATGAAATTAAAAACAAGAGGATAGGGCGAGAGGGGGGTGGCACACAATTAGCTGACTAACAATTTGAAGCTGTTGAAAAATTTAAGTGTCGAGATTTTCTCATTTTTGAAAGAAATTAAGATATTTTCTCAACATTGGGTATTTTGGTGCCTTTCCTAAGACGCGTTCTTTCTTTCTCTTCAATAATAAATTATATTTTTTAAAAAATATCAACTCAGCATTCTGGAGAAAGGGTGGGAGGAAGGGAGCACGATCATTGTGTGTGGGCCCCCTCTGGTTGCGCCACTACAATAAGAAGTCGGGGGGAGGGGTACTTCTCTGGAAAATTTCGAAAATTTACCTTAAAAATGTTGGTTTTCAGCTGATTTCAGGGCAGATTTTACTAATAAAGTTATTACAATAGTCACGGTTTTTTTTTTTAATTTTTGCCATGGTAGTTTCAAAGTAGAAGAAATTGTAATGATGTACCAATAAATACCCAATTACGGAGTATACACTCATTCTTTAATAGAGCACTGAATATTAATGTTCTTTTCCAACTGCATTTCTTGGCGAATTATACTTAATTTCATTATTTTCAAAACCCAACCAAAAATGTTGGGGGTGCGGCGCACCCCCTGGCACCCCCGTAAGTCCGCCCATGATAATGGTCCGTTACAACCCGTCATTTCAAGGGATAGGGATCAATTGACCCCTCTGGTTTTGAGAAATCAATACATTAACTGGAGTGTGTTTTTGTCGTTTCCCAATGGAATTCGCATTGGGTTTGCGTTTGCGCCCTTTGACCACTCCCCCCCCCCCGGAAATGTTTGAAATGACGAATCTGGCCTCGCAAGAATCACAATTCGGACCTGAGGCAGCGGGCCAGGGCTAGACTTTAAATGCACACATTAGGGGAAATGCAATATCAATCTCGTTAAAATATTTAATACCACCTTGCATGTTGTAATTCAGCTCCTGTCTTAACCCTCGTGGGTCCCTCCCATTTCAGTTACACTCAAGACCCTTGGGGTCATAAACGACCCCAATGCTTCCTTTAATTAATTCATTATAATTATTGAATGTTACATGCATTATTTAAGTTCACACACTTTTTAATGCTAAAAAAACAAAAAATAAAAAGATACAATTAAAGTAAAATTTAGTTTATGAATTAAAATTATAATTTTAGAGCAAAACTTACAATAACTGTAGATTTATTTACATCTGTTACAGACCTGAAAAAACATGATTTTTGCAAGTGAATTTCAAACACTTATGACATTTTTCAATGCATTTTCTGTCCTTTCTGTTCTCTTGGACAAAAGTTGCAACGTCCTCTTTTTTTGGCCTTCTGGGGAAGTGACCCCAAGGGTCTTATGTGCAAAAAATGCAATTCGGGAAAAATAAAACACAATAATAGCATTATTTTGAATAGAAAACTAGAAGAATAAAAGCCACAAAATGCCATTAAAAACAAATGGTTGATTAACAAAATATATTAAACAGAAATTGCATTGGGGTCACATATGACCCCAAGGAACCCACGAGGGTTAATCTAATAGTAAAAATTTTCATCATAGTTTTTTGTGGTTTATTTCATTAGAAATTAAGGACAGTCATTTAAGGACAGACCCTCAAACATCTATTGTTTCCGTTTTGCGACAGAGGTTGCTGAATGTATTTATTTATTTCATTTGTTAATTTTTAAAGGGGGTGGAGGATTTTCTCCTTAAAATTGCTATCGGCAGTAAAATATAGCAGAGGTTAAGCGTTGCAAAATCAATCATTTTGAAAACACTTCCTCTCTTTCATACCATCCATAAAAATAAATTGACGTTTGTTAGTGCAACTAATTGGCCATAATTGGGAATGCTTTTTGGGGCTGTCGCTGTCCATTAATGATATCATGCTTTATTTTATTAAAAATGTTTCTACTCAGATTCCCAGTCGGGGCCCTAGTTTTCTACACTTCTGGCATGGCCTCTCCGCGGCTCTACCCTAAAAGCGTGACACCAAATGGTTTGGACGGCTCCTTATTTCTTTTCTCAAACGGAGAAGTTTTGAAAATGCTTCGGAAAAACGAAGAAATGAAATGAACTGAATACCTAAGCATTTAAAACTATTAGAAATCGGTTTGTACTACAGTACAGTCGAACCTCCATACATCGAACTTACACGTATCGAAATTTTCTATAGATAGAAGCTTTAGAGCAGTGTTTCCTAACCTTTTTGAGCTCATCACCTCCTTCAAGGCGCTGACTGACACCTAATGCTCCCCCCCCCTCCCTTTCCTCCTCGAAAAAAACATAAGTTGGCGCAAGTGAACATCGATATTGTTAAAAATATAAGTACCTAACTTTAAATTGAAGTAAAATGTAACCATTCACTTTTAAACTAAAAATATTAGTAAATAAAAAAAATAGCTTTGATTTTATTTTCTTTCACAAAGCGAGCTGATAAGCATTTGAAGGGTAACACTTAACTGAGATCATCGACGAACTCTTCAAAAAACAGAAGTACATTTTTCAAGAAATTATTTTCTTTCCTACACTGCAATCTGGGGGAATTAAAGTCATTGAAACTAATAATTAAGGAAAATAAATTGAAAATCTGAAAATTCATAAAATTGACAAAATACTTCTTAAGGTTCATCCGAGGTGCACGGAGAAAGCTCTTGAACTTTAATTTGTTTATTTCTTAACTTGTGATTCATTGTCTAAACTGTGAACATCCGGTTTCGCACATTTTTTACAATTTCAATTGTCGTCACCCTTTTATTATTACTACTGCTTTCTCTTAAGTACCCATCGCCCCATAAGAATTTACCTCCTCCTTCCAGGGGTCAATGCTTCGCAAATATTAAGGTCTGGGGTAAAAGGGAGGTCAGAGATTGTCACTATACGAACGCCACTAGCCAGTTATTAAGATTAATGGCGGAGAAAAATGGAGAACTTTATGAATTTTAGAAAGAAGCAACAAAGTCGTTTTCAATTTTATGTTGCGAATTTTCCTGTAAAACCGATTTCATTCTTTTTTAATATACTTCTTAACCGACTTCAACAAAGGAGGAGGTTATACGATTTGTCGGAGATTTTTTTTTTTTTCTGTATGTTATAAGATTGCTCGAAGACGACTGGACCATTGAAATTTATATTTATAGTTGAATTATAGTTTCGAATGATTCTATTTAGTGTTTTTGCGCCGACTTCAAAACTGATGTTTAAATCTAGTATCGATGGTGTTCAAAGAATAAATATTTTTTATTTTTTAGAGCACTTGCCGATTGAAGTTCTGAAGTCGTTGCATTTTTTTTTTTTCAAAAATATTTTTATTTGAGTATTAATGGAGCATACGATAATGAATTCTTTCAGGAGTTAAAAAGAATGACGTCATTGTTAGTTTCGAGCTTCTATTCAAAAATATAGCTCAGTTCTGAACCCTATCAAACTACCTATAGTTCAAAACTTTATGTATGCGGCGGTGGGGGCTGAGTATTGTTAGGTGAGCAATTGCACTTTATATATCAGTTTAAACGACAGCAACATTTTTCTCAGAAAGAGCTTTCAACGTTGACGAAACAGGAATTCAGGTTTCAACAATTCAAGGAAAGAATTTGAAAAAAAAAAAAAAAAAGAGGCTGCATTGACCTTGCACACGATCCGTTTTATGTTATAGCTTCATGAGTGCTTTCGCGATTTTCATTTATTTACTGTAAAAATTGAATTGGAACCTCGGCTGTCAGTATTATACTGTAAAAACAGCAGTTTTTGCAGTGTTCTTATGTGATTTTTTCAAGAGTGAAAAGGCCAAATTACCCATGAAATGCGGATAATATAAAAAGTAAAGTACGTGAATAAAAGTTTCATCTTTATCTATTTATTTATTCATTACGAGATAAACCTTGTTTTCAGTATTTAGCCCCACTTTGAAAAAGCACGAGTTTACCATTTTTTGTAATCATTCAGTTTTAGAACACTTAAGACTGATGTTCTGCTTTTTGAACCCTAAGATCACATTCAAGAATGTTTTAAAGAGTTATTGGCACCAAAATTATCCATTTTTCATGAGCAAATAAATCTGCAGGTACTAAATTGAAAGTCGTTGCCCGTTTTTGAACCACTGCCTCTTTTTTATTTGCATTGATTTAGAAAGATTTTGTACGCAGTGAGAAAAGTCTCGCACTTAATTTTTGCACAACAGTGTACATTCATGTATGTATTTTGGTGTTTCTTTTTTTTAAGGTAATTCATATTGAGTACTTTCACTTTCACAATTTCATTGATTCCCGAATTACCCGGTGTGATAGGAATAAGGAAATCCATCTCGGTTTATCTCGGCAACCCTGAAGAAAGCCTGCTTGGCATTGTAGGAACTCTATTGTTCTCGCCAAGTCACTTACCTGTGAGTGTGAGGTGTCAACCAATTACCCCCAGTCGAAGGAACTGTCCACCCCTCTGAAAAATTCCCACCGAGCTTTAAACGAACCGGTGATTTAGGGTCTTCCTCGGATAATGCCTGCCTCGGGGGGGGGGGGGGGGAGTTGGTGTGTGGGTGGTAGTAGGTTAAACTCCGGAGTCGTTGGTAGGAAGTACGGGGATCTTCAAAACTCCATGTTTGGGGCATTTTTTTTAAACTATATTATGCACCGCGAAACTAAACTTGTTCTTAAAGTATAATACTGAAAGCAGGGTTTTCCGTTCAAAACTATACAATTCTCAGAAATGAGCCATAAAACTTACAATTTTACAGTTTATCACTGTAAAACTAGCAATTTTACAGTTTTTTTACCATAAAATTGCTGCATTATACTGTAAAAGCAACAGCATGATACTGGCAGCAGAGATACCAGTTTAAAACTGTAAGATGTGCACAGCAATAAACTGTAAAACTAGCTTACAGTTTATTACTGTAAAAATAGCAATTTTACAGTTTACCACTGTAATATTAACAATTTTAGTTTATTACTATAAAACTAGCAATTTTACAGTTTACCACTGTACTATTAGCAATTTTAGTTTATTACTGTAAAACTAGCAATTTTACAGTTTACCACTGTAATATTAGCAGTTTTACAGTTTATTACTGTAAAATTACTATAAAATTATCTGTATTATACTGTAAAAAACAACATTTATTTTTTGCAGCTCAGAGATCAGTTGAAGATAAAAAATAGCATGCACCGCTCCTGCAGACATATTATTGTTTTAAAATTAAAAAGTCAGAATGGAGCCCATAGGGTCCATGTGGTGGAGTCTGTGGCTAATGGATGTCTTCTCAGAGTCAGGTGGTCACTCGCGAAATCACTTTCATGGTGTTTTATATTTTTAAAGAGCTATAGGCAGTTGATATTTCTAGAATAATATTTTATCAGTTTCTCTCATCAATGATACAACTAGTTCAATCATAAAATCTGATTTCCATCTGTGGTACTGAATATATCTTTTCAGTTGGCGGTTCACATCAGGGGTGCCCACAGGGGGGAATTATGGCGCAAGTTGCGCTATCAAAATTTTTGGGGGGATTTTTTAAACTAATTTATTCATTTATTTAAATTATTAATTAATTTTTTTGATTAAATTATTTACTGATTTTTTTAATGATTATTATTCATTAATTTATTTTTTTTAATTTAAATTATTTCTTTATTATTTATTTATTTATTTATTTATTTATTTATTTATTTATTTTGTGCACATGCTTGGAATGTCTGGAAGTGAAAAAAAGCGATTCTATTCTGCGCATAATCAGTACTTTAAAAAAATGAATAATGTATTAAAAAATAATAGGAATAATTTTAAAAAATAAATAAAAATATTTAAAAAAATTAATAAATAATATTTAAAAATAAATAAAAAATATTTAAAAAATAAATAAATGATATTTAAAAAAATAATAAAAATTTAAAAGAAGGATAAAAATAAAAAGCATAATAGGGTTGTAAACAATTTTGGGGGGGGAATTTGCGCCATTGAGTTTGGGGGGGACCCCTGGTTCACATATTAATGTAGCTCATTTAAGGTTTCATTTCTTCCACGACGACGCATTAGACCAGCGTTTCCCAACTGTTCTACTACGCTGATGAATAATATTTCTATACATTATTTAGAGGGGGAGGAAGGGGGGGGGGAGATTTCAATTTGAATTCTGCTGGTCTACTTTTAGAAGTAATATTACAGTCGAACCTGTTTATCTCGAACCTGCTTATCTCGAAAACCTCTCTATGTCGAAAGTTTTCAATTTCCCTGCTTTTGATACATAAATTTTATGTTTTTTCTCATGTTTATCTCGAATTATTTTTTCCGAAAACCTCTATATCTCGAATTCTGACGACTCTCATTTTTGAATTTCATCTCCAGTCACCTTTATCAATGGTATAACTTGGAGACAAAAATCATCTTCTGCACAGTCATTCAAAGACTGTTCGTACTTAAAGGTATGCATTCACTTGCTAGCGGTATAGTCATCGCAATTAGTAAAACGTGGACCCACAACACGTCGTACAGTAAAATATTCAACAATATCAATGCAAAATAACACAGGCCAACAAAAAAAACCTTTTTGAAAACTTTTTTAATTTTAATAGCTGATCTTGATAGATTTTTATGTGCTGAATCCAAATCTGCTTGTAGTTTTTATGTATCACCCTTAGTTTCCAAGCAAAATGTATTTTATTATATAGTCTAATACCCATTTACAGTATATAGGAAAATCAATGAAACACTGTAGAATCGTAAAAATGGTTTGTATTTACAGTAAAATACCTGGAATAGTAATTTTATGTGATGATACAAGGTTCACTTGTCAACTGGAATTGCTTTATATTTTCTTTCCCTTTTTTCCTTGAAGCTTCTTGTGTAGCTTTTCCTGCGATGAATAGCTTGCTGAACTTCCCGGTGAAGTGACCAACAGTAATCCCCCATCATGTTGTAGCATGTGTTTCAGCAGTGCTGCCAACATCATCTTTGTTCATTAGACCTATTTTTTCATGTTATCTTAACTATGAAAAAGCTGTTAAATTCTAAAAATGTTTCTTTATTTCATGAATGTAACTATAAAATGTGAATAAATGGTGGGTGATACAACTTTTTAAGCATCATATTTGGATTCAGCAACCTAAACAACATAAGAATAAGGTATTTTCATTAAAAAAGTTTTTTCATCGTTGGCCTGTGTAATCTATCAAGAGCAAGAATCTGAGAGAGTGTCACGCCTGTGATTCATGACCTCTCAGATTTTCTCCCAAAAATTACCAAATGTTTATTATCTTATTGAAAGACCAAATCCAGAATGTTTTGCTCTAAAATTGAGTTGTTTAGTTTTTATGGATCCCTAAAGATGAAGGTGCGGCATCAAAAATTAAGCGGATTTTCAAGACATGGAAGTTGCCGTGAGCCAAAACTCTTACCAGGTACTGTTTAACTCCAATTTTCTTTTTGTATATGGAATATAGAAGGTTGAAACTTTACAAAATTAATGTTAAATTTGTGGTAAATTGTTGCCGTAAGGTGAGTGAAGGCCCTCAAAACAAGGCATTTTTGACGTTTTTTTTAGAGTTTTTGAGGTCTAAGAACAGCTTGTACATTTCAGTTGGCACGGCAAAAGTAGTGTCGTTTGAAAGACCAGTGTAAGCACTTTAAAATAATCTTACTACTATTATATATGCAAAAGTTTGTATGGATGTATGGATGGATGTATGGATGTTTGTTCCCCTTTCACGCAAAAACTACTGAATGTATTTTAATGAAACTTTTACCATAATGTAGCTTACACATCAGAATAACACATAGGCTATAAATTTTAACGATATTCGAAAAAGTTCGATCAGTATCGCTTTTTTCATTCCAATTTAAGCACATTTTTCGCATAAATCCGCGAAGGCTTCCAACAAACTAATTCAGTATTTAGTGTATCATCTCAACTCCCTGTCGCAAGCTAAAATTGCGAGCATCATTTCTTCTTTCCGTATTTAATGTTCAAATCTTTTCTCAAGTCAAATCATGAAGGTTTTTTTTCCAGCTTCATGGGGAATATCCAGGCTTTTACCAGGATTTGTATTTAAAACGTTTTGTAGTCTTAGTTGTGTAAGTAGAATATTTATCCTTAAGCAATGTGTTTCTTAATGTGCATTGCTGCGTGAAAATATTATTTTTTTAGAATAAATTGTATTCCTTTATTAGTAAATTGTTCACTGTATCAATTATTTTCACAAGTTTCGTAAATTAGTCGGTCCTGCTTAATCGGGTAACGGATAAAAAATACAATTTTACGGTATTTTTAAAAATTTGTTTGCGCTGACTGGGCGGGTACTTACAATTGGTCACTTAGAATGCAATCGAACAGGTATCTTGCCGAATTTGTTGCAAGAATATTATAACTAAGATTATGGGTAATTTTTCAACGGACGCCAGTTTTGGCGCCAAAGACTATGTAATAATACTTTGCTTCTTACACGATATAACTAAAATAAAACGATTGTTGTCTGATATTTGTAAACTGCGGCAAAATCTTAATCATCGAGATAATATTCCCACAGTTGAAGAAAAGTTTTTTTTTTTTTTTGGCTGATTCCGTACGTTGTCATTAATAAACTTTTAAAACTTACGAAATCCGCATACGAAATTAATCAAGCCCCAAAACTAAAACTACCATTAATTTGTGTTTTTCGCACAAATAATTGTCAAATGCTCCCTACTAATTTCGAAATCACTTAGGACAAAAACTTTTAGCGTCATTTCATGGTCAGTAATATTTTCTCAGCATTAAATGACAATTTTTCTTTGACAAAAATTACTGACTTTATAATGCCTAAGCATATTTTCATAAAGTAGGGAGAGGAGCAAAGTTATCCTAGGTATCCCAAAACAGTTACCGCAAATTTAGCGACATTTTAAATCGTTAAAGCGGTACGTTTTGAGTTCTTTTAGTTTAGGAAAAAAAAAAGGCGATTATAAATTGTTTCTCAATATTTTTACTGGCCCAGGCAACGCCGGGTATTTTTGCTAGTGTATAAATAATCGAGGAAAGTTCAACGTGCTTTTAGTTGCAAAAGGCTGAAATATGAAAAATGTCATATTTTACCGATATTCAAACGGTCATAACTTCCTCTGCCAACAACATATTGAAATTTTTTTTTTGCCAATGTCATACTCTATTCTTTGTCTTAACAGAACAGTTGAGTCCTTTGAGGCGAAATGTGAAAATTTTTTTTTACAAAAAATGCATTTTTTCCTGTACATTTTTTGTAAAAAATTTGTTTAAATGACTTTGTTCCAATTGCTAATTTTTGTAAATTTTATCACAACCTCTGTATCTCGAAACCTCCGTATCTCGAATTTTTCTTCTGCCCGTGAAATTCGAGATAGACAGGGTTGACTACATTAGTATTTGAATTTTGTTTCCATGGGGGTGCGTGTACTTTAGGAAAAAAAAAACTTTAAACAGAAAAGAGATTGCCTCGAAATGAGACTGAGTTTTGCTTAACGTCAGAGGTTGATCGAACTCTGCTTGTTTCAACGGCCATTCCACTTTTCGTTTGCCAAGGATGCACTGCGAAAAATTAACTGTTGTTTTTACAGTGTAGTACTGTCAGCCGAGGTTTTAATTTAAAACATTAATATGCACAGTAATAAACTAAAACTAGCAGTTTTGCAGTTTTTTACTGTAAAGTTAGCAATTTTTACAGTTTATTTCTTTAAAAGTTAGCTATAGTATACAGTAAAAATAACAGTATAATACTGGCAGCATAGGTTCCAGTTCAAAACTGTAAAATGCTCAGTAAAAAACTGTAAAGCTAGCAATTTTACAGTTTAGTACTGTAAAATTGGAAATTAATTTTACAGTTTATCACTGAAAAATTAGCAATTTTTAGTTTATTAACTATAAAATTAGTTGTATAATACTGTAAAAACAACATTAATTTTTTACAATGTAGTCTGCTGGATATTGAATCCCCCCCCTACCATAAGCTCTAAGTGTTATTTGAAAATAATAGTGAATGCATATATTTGCTCTACTCTCCCCCCCCCTCCCCCAGGAGTGGCAAGGAATTGGTTTCCACTTCTTCCGACCTCGCTTCTATAATACTCAATTCTAAGAAGACCATTTTCGGAGTTTACAACAGCTGCTGGATTCGAAATAGCGGTTTCAGTCCCCGAAAAAAGCCTTGAAAGCTATTCACCAACCACCCGGTATGGCTTTCCGTGTCATCTTCAAAGGGAACTGCCGTTCCTTGCCGAGACGGAACTATTCCAAAAACTTCCGAGGCGAGAGATTTATTTTGAAGAATAGCTCCCTGACCAAACATGGCGGTCCGTCATTCAAGCGGCTACCTGTGAACTGACCATTGTCACCCCGTGCACGTGTGATATACACCTGTGCGGACCACAGTGATCGCGGTGCACGTGCAAAAAACGGCGGGAGTTGTTCCCGCCGAAACAGGTGCTCCTCTCCCTCGCTCCTCCCGGGGCTTCTAAACTTCTCCCGTATTGTTTCGAAAGCGTTTTATGGTCCAGTTAAGAGAAAAAAATGTGTCTCCCAGGTTTCGTTTCCGTAGAAGCTTTTGTGCGTTGTAGTTGGTGGGATTTTTGTGAATTGGGGGAAATTTATGGGATTGGGGTATCCACATATCCTGCCACCCTCGTTGTAATGATGTTAGCCGGATTGTCAGTATGTGTGTTAGGTGGGATATTGCTGTACTTTAGACACAATGGTTAGGAATGGATGCTGGTGAAGATCTTTAACAACTGCCTCTTTTTTTTAATTAAAAGAGAGTAGGGTGCGATTTCCGGCAAGCGATGCCTGAAGACTTTTATGATTCGGAGATCCACCAAACACACAAGGGTGCTCGGGGTTGCTGGAATTTTCTTGCAAGCAAAAGAACGCGTGGGGCTTGATTTATGATACCTGACTGCGAGCAAAATACAACCTCAACCAGGGCCGTATGTAAGGAGTGGTTTTTTACGGTTCAAACCTCCTCCGAAGTTTTTAAAAACTATTACAAAAATGCTTTTCATAGTTTCTCACTGAAAAAAATTATTGTGTCTACTTTATTTTAATTTTCTTATTTACTTTGAAACTGCATTTATAAACTGAAATTATCATTATTGAATAGTTGTACAAATTAAGTGTTTTTTCTGCAGTATTTATTTTTATTGTACTTATTGCAAACATAATTTTGTAACAATACACCTTTATATACGAATTTTTAATACCACTATAAAAAAAAAAAAAAAAAAAAAAAAAACCACCGAAATTCTTCACATTTGTATGTACCAAAGTATATATTTAACACATCTTATAAGTGTCGTAGATCTGGTTTGACGAATGGAGGGAATAAACTTAGGGTATAAAAATTATACAAGTAATAATTTTTTGTAAATAAACAACTATTTTACTTGTACAAAATATGTATAAAACTATGTACTTTAAATGTATAAGGGTTTTATCCTCCCGCACTACTTAAATTGGAATATTAATAGTTAATTATCGCTATTATACGAGGGTTGTTTTTTTTTCAACCTCCGCTCGGCTATAAAAAATAAGCGGATTCAAATAAAAAAAATATTTTTTTATCAAGAGTAAGGTACAATTCTCTACATAATCACCTTGACGATTGAAGCATTTTTTATATCTGTGAACAAGTTTTATAATAGCCTCCTCGTAGAATGTTGCCGAAAATGATTGGAAGTGAGTTGTGACGGTGTCTTTGGGTTCCACAGCACTTTGGAAGCCTGAAGCCTTACCAGACCCCAAGCAAGGGTCTCCCCAAGCAGGGTTAACGGTCATTGCCATGCCCCCAAGCAGGGGCGCATGGCAATGTCCGTCATCATAGCGCTCGTGTAACCCAACGGTCCCTCCAGCAATTTCATGCATTCAATGGGACATTTTTGAACACCCAAAATTAACTTCCGACCAATCACCAAGTGACTTAACATGTGTTCCCTGAACTGAAGCAGAGACTTGGAGACCCCTGCTTGGAGTCTGGAAAGGCATCGGGCTTCCAAAGTGGCGTAGAACACAAAGACACCGTCACAACTCACTTACAATCATTGGCGGCAACATTCTACGAGGAGGCTATTATAAAGCTTGTTCACAGATATAACAAATGCTTCAATTGTCAAGCTGATTATGTAGAGAATTGTAGAGGATTGTACCTTACTTTTAATTAATTTTTTTTTTATTTGAATCCGTTTATTTTTTATAGCCGAACGGAGGTTGAAAAAAAAAAAACAACCCTCGTATTATAAGCTTATTTTTGACATTTCGAAAATCATCTTAATTGTTAAATTGCTGAACTTAGTTGAAGCATTAGAACATTTTTCATAGTTTATTACGCTGGAATGCAGGGGCGGCAAATAAGGAGGACAAGAGGGGGCGGTCGCACCCCAAATATTTTTCGCAGAGTGTTAAAAACTGGTGCATTCAATTTATGTGTAACACAAATCAATGATCACGTTCAAAATGAACTAACATAGCTTGTTCATTTTCAACAAAAATTGATAAAACTCATCCTTAAACATATTCTTAAGATTATTTCTAATAAGAGAGGAATCTGAAAAAAATACTCTGAAATAAGTATAACGGGATAAGAAAGGATTTTCAACTTTAGCTGTTTGGAAAATAGCACAAGACACTGGGAATCGATGAAAAAACTCTTCTTTTTGATTCCAAACATTGCAGATTATAAGTTGACTAAAAGTTAAAAAATAATTACTAATCAAGACATTTTGTGTGATAACTAATTACAAAATAATTTTTCGCTTTGGTAGTAAAAATTTAAATTGTTTCATAACTCCAATTTTTCTAAATATTAAATCCATTTTATGATGTTTTTCTTTTCACCAATGTGTATTTTGTTCCATACTGGGATACTTCATATGTAAGAAACTTGCCCCCTCAAACGAAATGCTGAAATGCCGCCCCTGCTGGAAAGTAGGGGAGACCGGGGCAAGATGACGATGCTAAGAATCGTTGCTTATTATTCATTCATTTTTAAGGATGGTAAAATTATTTTTATATGAGGCGTTAGAGTAGTCCTTTGTAGCTTAAAATATATTACCAATTATTTTTTGAAATTAAAAAAAAGGTATGATTTTCTTATGTTTTCATAACCTTAACAATTTGTCATCTTGCCCCAGTACCGGGGCAAGATGACTTTCGACTTGGGGCAAGATGACGACTCTATAAAAGGTGTGAAATTTTTATCTTTTAAATACGTTACATGGTTTAACAAATGATAAATGTGTTTCTACATTTTAGAAAGCATTAAATTAAGCATTGTAAAGTAATGTATATATACAAGGGTTTAGTAGTGCAGCTAACAATAGTCGCAAATAAAAATGCCATTTTCATAATTGGAACAGTCCTCATGCCACCTCTCTTGGCGTTTACAGCACTGGATCCACTCTTCTGTTGGAGGATCACAATATTCCTCTTTACAAACAGGACATCTTATTACATCATCCTTTGAAGTTCATGCCACTGGGTTGCTTGGTCTGATTTTTTCTGACTTCGGGCTAAGGGAACAAAGTTTGAGTTTTCTTACTCCTTTTTTTGCTTCACGTTCTTCTGTCCTCTGTTTTTTTAGACAATCCTTTTTCTCTTTTTTTCTAGCAGTTTTTTGACGGGTGAGCTCGTAAGGATACTTGAACTCATTTTTTTTTTTTTTTTGTTTTTCCTTTTTTCGCCACATTGTAGTGCTTTTGGCAATGGCTTTAAATCAAAAACACTGAAAAGCTTCTTTTCTGCACTGGAACTAAAATTTGTCATCAATTCTGTATCTACTGGATGTTTTATATGTGTTTTTTTTTACTAACAGGGTCTGGGGGTTGGCCCTATTATTTTCACTTCCCTCTTTAACAGCATCAAGATCAGTTGTTTTTGAAGCAGTGAAATCACGATCGCTGAAAAATACAAGAGAATTATGCGGCTCGATCCCACATTCTTGAAAACCTTGAACTGCATTTGCAATTGTTGCGGCTTTAAAGTAAGCTATGCTCAAAAGTTCACCAACATTTTTATCTGTGATGGTCTGCCCTGGATAAGTGACCATATAGTTGTCACATGTTTGACTATAATAATTTTTCAATGGGCCGAAAAATGCCACACCAAGAGTTTGGAGACGATGTGATGTATGGGGAGGCAACCCAACCATGATAATGAATTTTTCTCTGCAATATAATATAGCCTGCAAAGTTATGTGGGATTTATGTTTATCAATGATCAACAAAACAGGAGATTCTTTGTTTGATTTTACGTGTTGATAAAAGTGCTGCAAAAAAGAGAAAAAAGTATCCTCATTGCTCCAGCCATTATCTTTACAGTGACCAACTGTTCCTGGTGGGGCTTTCTCGATAAGTTCAGGACGCATTCGTTTTCTGGAAAAAAATCAGAAAAGGTGGCAGGTAAAAGCCAGTGGCGCTTATGCAACAAATTATTGTTACATTCCTTCCTCTTTTTGCTGAAACAATCTGCGAAACTCTTCTGGATCCTGTAGGACTGATTACCATAGGCAGCTTATTAAGCACAGTGGACAGACCTTCAGGTACGTTAAACGCCTTTGCGGCAGCTCATACGTCCTTCTTTAACTTTTTTAAGAGCTGACACCAAAGAATCTTTGCTCCATTCTCCTCTTGAGGATTTCTTCTTGTAATGTCGAACCATATCTAAAATGTCATTATATGTATCATTAACAAACAATTAGCTTGCTCTTCGGAAAAGGGGGGATGAGGGACTTAGTATAATATATTATTATATTCATTAGTATACATATTAGTATAACTATAAATAAGCATTTGAAGAACTTAATAGAAGGGGCAACATAGTTAGTTTCATAAATTCCGAAACATGGGGCAAGATGACAAGCTCGTCATCTTGCCCCGTGTTTCGTTTCGTCATCTTGCCCCAGACTGTCATTTTTGAAGAATTCGTATTTATTTCCATAACAAAATGCGTTTATTTGGTGTTTATTCATATAAATAGGTAGAATTTAAACTAAGGTACACATTAATACTAATGAGAAGCAATAAATCTTACCTGTATTTGCATCAGAGCTTATTTGCACGTGGATAAAAGTTAGATCGCGGTAGCAGTAAACCAGAACAACTTCAGAACTGTCTTGCAAATGGTGATTTTAGCGACTTTATACTATTGCTGAACAAAGAATAGATAGAAGAATCTCTAATGACCAGTTGAGGCTGCTACCTAGAGGGAAATGAAAAAAATACGAAATTCGTCATCTTGCCCGGCTCGTCATCTTGCCCCGGTCTCCCCTACATTAAAAAGTTCGATGTTTCAGAACATCGATGTGTGAAAACATCGATGTTCTGGTCGATGTATCTGTGCCATTGATGTTTTAATTTTGAACATCGATTCTTTGCAATATCGATGTCTCACCACTTTTCTTAAAGAATTGACCTTTAGTTAAACAAGCAGTATCTGCTTTGTTGAACTAGTAATACCTTTTAAAGTAAAAATTTCAGATTAAAGGAAATGATGGTACAGTAAAGTCTCGATTATCCGCGGGGCGGATTATCCTCGGGGGTCTCGGGAAAGAAACAAACACAATTAGCTGATTTTTTTTTTTTTCAAAAAAGCACGAATTTAAATTTCGTTTTTTTTTCTTTTCATTTCTTACCCAAGAGTGCGGTGTACTTCATCCAATAAATTATTTTACTCCAGCATTATCGTAAGTGCAACTTCTTTATAGATTTTATACGCTTGAGAATCTCAAATGCAAATATTTGTTTATGCTGTACCTATCGTCAGTGTTTGTAAGATACCACGTTTTAAGTGTAATGCAATTATTTTTAAGCAGAAATTTTTTTTATCTTCTTTACCCCTTATTTTATGCTTTTTGGGGGGAGGGGGGATTATCCGCGATTTGCGCTATTGGCGATACCCGTGCCACCCTATTCGGGAGTGTACTGTACTAATTTTCAAAGATGCAGTTCAGTGTGCCCTATGATCTATCATCTTCCTCGCTCTGTTAAAAGTGAGAACACTGTCGATTTTAGAAAGAATATTTTCAGCACCAAAGCACTACGCATCAGTGAGCTATTTTTAGCGACATGTCTCAAGAATTTCAAAGAACTTGGAAATTTTAAGACACGATAGGATTGTTTTAGTCTAACAATGCTGGAAAGCAGCCGCGGCATTTCTAAAATCGTCTTTGTTTATGGCAGCGATCTTTATCTTTGGCCCCAAGACCTACACCGCACGAAATGATGCACTACGAACAAAAATTGCTGTTATTCTCTTCGGGAAAAAGTGGATGAATATTTCGGAGGTCTGCTAATGACAGTCAAGAAGGTCGTTTGGCGTTGTTTTATTGGCCAGTGTTCAAATTGCTTTGTTCGATCGTTATCGCCTTACAAGCTCTTATATGCTCGATTTAGTTTCGGTATAAATCACTTGTCTTGCTTATGTTTTGTTTTTGGTTTTGAAAAAGAGTTCTCAATATAAATTAACGTAGAACAGGACAAAGTAATTGTCGGAAAATGTTTTGCGTACATTGTATTTATTCTGCCTCTATATAGAAGTTTGGTAAAACCCAAGGGCGGTTCCAGAGATGTTCCAAGGGGGGGGCGATTGTTTTTTCCCCCACTCGCGTCCCTTTATTTTACCACATTCCCTGGTCAACACATTTTTGTTACAAATGTTTCGGTCTTCAGTTTCGGTAAAAATCCAAATCAGAGCCCCGAATCCCAATCACTTCTCATAGGAATCTAAAATTTCCTTTTTTGAACTTCAAAGTAAAAAACTGCTGGAGAAGAGTCCCTCAAGGGAGGGGCGATCGCCCCTATCGCCCCTCCCTGTAACTCGTATCAGCCCCTGGAAGACCTCATTTGGAGTATGCTGTTCAGTTTTGGTCCCCTTATCTGAAGAAAAACATTAATTTATTGGAAAGGTTACAAAAAAGGGCTACAAGGTTAGTAAACGGATTTTCTAATTTAGACTACGATTCCAGACTTAGAATGCTTAATATGTATAGTCTTGAGCAAAGGAGAACCAGAGGGGACATGATTCAGTTATTTAAATTTATTAAAATGAATGATGTTGCAGGGTTAGATTTTTGCACGGAAAGCAGGACAAGGGGTCATTGTTTTTAGCTGTTTAAATCTCAGTCTAATCTGGAAATTCGTAAAAATGACTATTTTAGCAGGGAGTGGGAACTTGTAACAGTTTACCGGAAGAGGCGGTAAGGAGCAATGGATTAGATAGCTTTAAGAGAGCCATTGATCTTCATTGGGGTCTTTAATTTGACTAGGACCAGCCCAGTTGGCCCAGAGCCTGCTACTGGTCGTCGCATTTGTATTTAAGGTAAGTTTTAACATTCAAGTAATGATGATTCGTATAAGGATTCTCTCCAAGGAAAACTCACGGAAGAACTTTTTCGGGGGGAAATTTCATGCAATCTACTTTTTTCACTCCACGGCCGACAGAGTGGTGTAGTGGTTAAGATGTTGCACAGTGGTTCGAGGGCGGAAAAAAATAGGCATTTCAAAGTTCGAACATAGAAAATTTTTAATACCGTAATTACTTAGACCTTGAGTTGTAGTAACATACTCCATAAGATTTATTTGAAAAAAAGAATTCATATTACCGAAAATAAGCCAAGATTGTTGAACAATTACGTTTTTAATTAATTTTGGACGTGACCCTATACTGCAGTTTTCATTCATACGTTCAGTAATCCGAACTCGAATTTAAAAAAAATTATTTCACATTGTTCTTTCACAGCTATAGGATGCATATTACACCAGAAATAAAAATAAAAATAAATAAAATTTCAAATTATCTCAAGTGAAAAAAAAAAGTAATTGCGCAAAACATTTATGAAATATAGGGGAGAGTGATAATGAATGGGCCACTTTTTGGTTTTGAATTTTTGTAATTTTTTCTAACACTTTGTTTTAACTCTAAATTGGTGTTTTAGTTACTTTACTTATCTGGCTATCTAAAAAAGTCATAGAAGTTGGATTAGCACCTGTCTATAATGAATTATAATAGAAAATAAAAATTTTGAAATTTGGCCCATTCAACCCCACCTATGGGGTTGAATGGGCCATCGAAGGTAATGAATGGGCCACTAAATGAATTCAATGAAAACATGTGGATTTAATCTTTTATTTGCTGAATATGCCAAAATAAATGTGGCACTTGACATGATGATACAAAATCATACTGATTTAAAATTATATAAACAAACAAACTGATGCAATTAAAATAAAACTGATGCATACCAATTGTAGCAAAAAAATGACTAAATAATGAAACATCAAATATATATATAAAAAAATAACAGATAATACACACTATGATTTAACAATATTTATATATTTCAAAAATAATATTAAAAATCACTTTCAAAAACTTCATCTTCATTTTCAAACTTGTCAAAATTCAAAATTTTTTAAAAAAATTTACTAGACATCTGGAATAAGAAATATCTAACTTAAATTACCAAGAAAGAAAATGAAATTGTGCTGTGAGGAATGTAATATGAAGGAGAGGGAGGGGGGGGCTTTTTCAAACCACGCACTGCGACCAGAGGTCTATTGTACTATAGGAATATAATAGAGATCTGCAAATTATATTTAGAAGTTACTACAAACCTATTTTGACGACAGTAATCTTAATCTATCTATGACAGTCAGTTGTGTTTCATATTAATGCGAAAATCCAAAGAAAAGGAAGAAAAACAATATTTATAGGTGGCCCGTTCATTACCATGACATAGTGGCCTATTCAGCCCCACCTATACTTTTGGAATACATTTAGGTTTTTTGAGTACATTGAATTTAGATAACATCAAAATACATCTTAAGATTAGTTTATACTAGCAGTACCCGCACGGCGATGCCCGTGCAATAAATGTAGGAAGTTAACTAAATAAAGTTTAACTCACTCTTAAGACTTTTCTTCTTTTCGTGTGTGTGTGTGACTAACTTATTTATTTTTAGCGAAATTTTTACGTTTCAATGGAACTTTTGACACAACTGTAGAGCCAAGATTTTCGAAAACTCTCAACGACCACAGCAATATTGCCCTTGAAATTTAATATAATTCACCGATTTAACCGTAATTTCAATGTAAAATTGGTCGCCAAATCTAAATTTATTAACATAGGGAACCGATTGTATCAGGTAGATCAGCCACAACCATTCTTCCATGATTTTATTGTGAACATTAAAAGGAAAGAAATATAATGTCTTTCGTACCATCTCTTTGAAGTGATTACAATCTAACAGTGACTCTCAAATAATCAAGATTTCACTGGCCGGGAAGTTTGGAAAATTTTCCGGTTAACTGAATAGCGGTGTTACAGAAAATGTCAGAATGGAACTATTATTATTAAAAATTTAGTGATGGCGGCATTAAATACATGTTTTAAACATGCAATAAAATACGCTTTAAACTGCAAACAACTACTGTTCCTTCCCAGACCGTTTCATTTTTCTTTGAGTTGGAGAAAGTAGTGTTTCACTGGCTGGGAGGTTTGGTAAATTTCCTGATTGTCGCCAAACTTTACGACGCCAAATGCGAAGAGGAACTGAATAGCCATCCCTAAATTTTTAACAATGATAGTTCCATTGTGACATTTTCGGGAACCCCGAATTTTGAGGAAGTCAACTTAATAAATTTAAATTCACTTTAACCTCCTCTGAAGAAAAAATATTATATCCTTTAGTTCAAATGCGCTCCACAACCTTTTAAATTCCACTTAAAGTCATGTTAAAGTTTAAATCAATTCGCCAAATAAATATAAGAGACAGAAAGTTAAGTAAGTAACAGGAGATATTAATTAATCAAATTGAATAAATTTTCAAGGCTTAAATCTATACGCAAATTTAAACCACAAAGTAACTTCAGGGACAAAAGAGCAGCTGATCAGGAAAATGGCTCTAGTGTTTCAGTTCTGCGTAGAGTTAGGCCTTGAAAATTGACTAAATTTGATTAATTAATATCTCCTGTCCTAATTAACGGACAGAAACGTGCTAAAACTTTTCTTTTTCAGAAAAAAAACCCTTTCCAACGATATATAATGTTTTGGGGTGGGGGAAGGTTTCCCCCCCTCAATTATGGCGGATACACCAAAAATGAGACTAATTAATTAATTTAAAAATAACTAATTCGAAATTAAAAATTTGGGCTTCGAGGTGCACGAGGGCGGGGTACGTTCGAATTTTTGAGCCAAGTTTCAGGTCTGTAGGTGCTGTGGGGGCTTCTGGCCAGCGGTTACAAACGTACAAACAAACGACAAACGAACACCGTCATCTTTATATATATAGATATATGGAAAGACTAGCTTATACATATGTATGCAGTGAAATACTTAGTACATTTTAGCTAGGAAATGTTTTACTAAAAAGGGAAAAACTTACTTTTCAATCAGATTCTTGACCATGCCACTCTAGTTTGAAAATGGCTCAGCCCAAACGAGTGAAAATTGGATGAGTTTAGTAGAACAAATAGCTACATCTATTGGTGGCATCAAAAAAAAAAAAAAAAAAAATTCATGCAAATACTTTTTCATATTTTGTTAGTGGCCCATTCATCACCATGGCCCATTCATTACCACTCTCCCCTATTGAGGCATACACTTTTATCGGCGGCTTCCGGTGAGCTTAAAGCTACATAGACAAATAGTTTGAACCTTCCAGTAACTAAGCAAAAACATTTTAGCTGCGACCACCCGCGACTGTGGGCGTGGCAGATGTTTTCATTTGAATCTCACTATTTACAAATACCAATATAGTATACTAAAAAATAACACGACATGGTATAACGGGGAAACTTTGATTTTTAACAAAGTGATTGGCCATCAAATTGACGTTTTCGAAAAAAAAATCTGTACCTCAAAGCCAAACGAACGTAAGTCGCATTTTCACTACTTCTCAAGGAGAGCGATCCACACAAGGGATTTTTTCCGCTTTTTCCCCGTTTCCAACCACTGTGCGTTAACCCCTCACGCCCAAATTCGTGGGATCAAACTCGACTCCAGTCGGTGGATTTTCATGATGCAGAAAATATACAGAGTCCATGTCGTATGATTAGGCGGCATCTTAAAGATCCCTCGAGTACTTGTTTGGCAAGGCCGTATTTCAAGGGTGGGTTTGCAGAGTTCAAAACCCCTTTAAAAATTTTCAAAACTATTCCAAAAATGCTTTTTATACACTTTTTTGCTGAAAAAATTATTGCTATTTTATTTCTAATGTTCTTATTTATTTTCCCCTTGCATGTGAAGAATTAACTTATCATTATTGAATAATTGCACAAATTGAGTGCTTTATCTGCAGTATTTATTTTCCTTGTAGTTATTGTAAACATTATTTCAAACAGAATAATACACCTTTTTCCTTCGAATTTTGAATGACCCTAACAAAAACAGCAAAATTCTTTAATTTTCACGGTGCCAAATTTTACATTTATCACATTTTTTAAGCGTCATAAAATATAAATATCAGAAGTATTTTTTTGAATGCGCCTGTATGAGTAAGCGTGTCTATCCTTCAGAGTAATTAAAAGACAACAACTATTTAACAAGGGGCGAATTCGTGCAAGTCATTCGATTTTTTCCTTCATTAGAGAGATACTTCATTTTTTAATATTTTTCATGTTACTGCCCTTAGAACATCTAGTGTGACAAAAAGCAATAGAATATAAAATATGAAATCAAATTTTATTGTTCATATTGATTTCACTAGAAATGTGTTTGCTAAAGCCTCCCCGAAACAAAAGTCTGATTACGGCCCTGTTGTTTGGCATATACTATCTCTTGGCAAAATTAAATTCCTAGTGCAGTTTCGCATCGAATAGAGCCCAGGTGCGGCCACCTAGTGGGGAAACTGGGCGTCAAAATTCTAGTGGCAATGGCATTCCACCGATGGTGGTGCCCCGTGAAAGAGTGGGCGCCGGTCCCGGGGAATGCACTAGGTTTGCAAATGGCAAGAAGCTAAACGCTGCCCCATTTGCAACAAACAAACCAACTTATTTGAACTTGAAAATGTTCGGCAATGAATAAAAGAATCTTTCATAGCATGGAACTGAAAGAAAATACTAAAAAAAAAAAAAAAGCGATGGCCCATTCCAATCGTTCAGGTAAAACGTGGACACGTTGTAAACTTCACTGCCACGCAAAACTTAAAATAACAATGTCTTCACTTCATCCTCACTCAAATATATATCCGTAAAAAATCACAAACGAACCATAAGAAGAGAAACGACAGCAAAGTGCTGCTTTTGATTTCACCCCAGCTATAAATCGTTCGCGCCCCACTTCCATGTCCGAAGAACAAGCTACTTGAACTGTCGCCATGTTTATGTTTTCACTACTGATTGACATACATAGACGGAGATGCAGTCACACCTTCAAGATGCCCATATCGATACTTTAGCACATCGTAACTTGTATCATTCGCCGAACAGACTTGATGGAGGGCCGCGCCGATGAAAATATCGGGCATGAAATGGGTAGGCAACTTTAAAAAATATCTTAATCGAAAGGCAAAGTGATCTGGGTTATGGGAAAGTGCAAATGGATGCCTGAAATAACACTTGCGTAGGATGGTTTCAGTCTCTCTGGCAATTTGTATTTTCATCCTAAAATCGTATAGATGAAACAAGGTTTATTTTATAAACTAGCTACTTGGCCCGGCGTTGCACGGGCTACCTCTGAACAAAAAAAAATAACAAAACTTGAATATTTTATAAGACTAGGCGTCTTACTAATTTTTTTCCAAAGGTTCTTTTCTTTTTGCGTTTCCCCATGTATTTTTTACAATATATTTATCATATACATATCATAGCTTGATGTAATTAAAATAGTTTTTTAATAGATTGTTGTCTTATTAACAGCTATGAAAAATACTACGTACGTGACCAGCTAATGAGTTTCATGTTTGATTCAGTTTAGCTTTCTTTAAGAAGTATCATTATCATTATTATTACTTTTTTATGTCAACCACGTTTTATAACAATGGATTTCATATTTAATCCTTTAGAACAAATCACTTTAAAATTTAAGTAAAAATTTGAAGATTTTACTCAATTTCTTCAGAATCCCTTTATCCCCCCTTTTAAAACTAATGAAGCCTGAAAAATGACGAATCTACAGGTACCTGTTTCGATTTTCAGTTCATTGGCGTTCAGGAGAAAAAAGCAGGACATATACATAGAAAGATACTCAGTTTTTAATGTAAGTAGATATTTTAGTAAGTGAGAACGGCTGGATTATCTTGGTCTGCATCTGTGTCCAGACTTAATGATTGTAAGTTTTTTTTAAGTGGATAACAAGGCCAATATGTCATCATGAATTATAACTTAAATGCAAAATTTTCATACTTTAATTATGCTTAACCTGTTACAGTGCCCGCTGTATTAATCATATTTGTTTTAAACAGTTTTGAGTCCATAAAGCGTCTGATTCAATAGAGCGGTAGTTTCAATGAAGCGGGATATCGTTCTGCTTTTGACGATTTGATTGATTAAAGCGGCTGATTAAACTGACCACCGATTTAATTAAACAGCGCCCACTGTTTTTTTCTTTTTGAAAAAGTACTTTTTATAAAATATTTTTGGAAAAAAAATAGAACCGACTTCAGTTGGAAATTGCTCTAAAATGTAAAAAATATTTTTTTTCTTTGAACACCATCGAAACTACTTTTAAACATAAGTTTTGAAGTCGGAGCAAAAACGATAGGTAAAATGATATGAAACCATATTTTGCCAACATTTTTACAGAAACCATTGAAAATTAAAGCAGAATATTAGTACCATTGCACGAATGTGTGGTAATCAATGAAATGTATACGAGTTCTCTTAAAGAACCTGGATCCATTAAAATTTATATTTATAGTTGAATTGTAGTTGCGTATGATTCTATACATAGTTTTTGCGCCGACTTCAAAACTTATATTTAAAAGTAGTTTCGATGGTGTTCAAAGAAAAAAATTATTTTTTACTTTTTAGAGCAATTTCCAACTGAAGTCGATTCTATTTTTTTGCCAAAAATATTTTATTTCATTCTTTTTAGTGTAAATGCACTTAAAATAATCAAAATATAGTTAAAAACTAACATTTACGCTTTTAAATAAAGTTTAGAATAAAGTTTAAATTTAGTTGAATTTCATGTTTGATTTAGTTAAGCCTTCATTTAAAATTCTCATTATCATTATTATTACTGTTTCATATCAACCACGTTTTGTAACAATAAATTTCATATTTAATCATTTAGGACAAATCGCTGTCATTATTACGATTTCTGTGATCCCGATTTCTATTTCGAACGATTTCTGCAGATTCCCGTTATCAAACCCGGACCACGAGACGATGGGACCAATCGGAAATGAAAATCTTTCTAACAAAAAAAGAATTTTTGAAATAGGTCCAGGCGTCTTCGAGAAATCTTATAACATACAAAAAAAAAAAAATTCTCCGACGAATTGTATAACCTCCTCCTTTGTTGAAGTCGGTTAATAAAGACTGAAACATCTCTGGCTTGCGTTTCCTGCAATGTTTCAAATTAATGCGGGAAAAATAGTTTTACAGAAATTGTCTGGTAGGAATTTCGCAAACAGTTCAACATGGGATCTATGCGAGTTTACCAAAGGCTGCGGCTGCAATTTAGATAGCCGGCAGAGAGAGTTTCAGCTTTTAAACGGCACAGTTTACTTTTTATATTTCAAAGAAGCTAATTTTAAGAGATAATAATAATTATTAACCCATTAATGCTCATAGTCCGAGAGCCAGTAACAGATATATATGACCAAGTTCCTCTCAAGTGATAATTAGTAAAACGCAGCAGAAAATCGAACTATGAAGCCTCGTGAATGTCAGCTGAGGCTCGGTGGGGGGGGGGGGGGGGATAAACAGTTGGAACCTCCCACGCTTGAAGAAAAAAAAAAAAAAATTCACTCATTTCCTCTCGCCTAAAAATTTACCAGATGATAGCTTATATGTAACTATTGATAAATATATACGTCAGCTGGCTGTATCTTGGTGGAAAAATTGTCAGCTGATACTTTGAAGGTCGTTACGTAGAAGTTAACTAGAAGCATTTTACTGACTACACTGTTCGACAAAAAAAAAACCTTGAAAATGCTTCTGGTATTTTGAAGGCTGATTCTTATGTAAAATGACCCCCTGAATCCGAATATGACCCCCGTTTTCCCCCATCACGTCCCAATTTTTTTTAAAACGCCCCCTTTTTTTTCATTTTTCCTTAGTTTCAGGGCTATTATTTTTTTTTTGGAGGGGAAAGGAGCCTTATATTCACCAATAAATTTTTTTGGATGTCAAGAGAGACTCAAAGTTTAAAATCATGAGCACCGAGAAAAAATCGGGGAACTTGGGGGGGCGTGGCCCCCCAAAATATTTGAAAAATCACCAAAAACGATCTTTTTATTCTAGTTTCTTTAAAAAGACCTTTAAAACATTTTTTTCGGTGCAGAACCAGAGTATAGGATCCGCTCCTATGGCTCCTGGGTCAGAAAAAATTTTCACGCTGTAAAATTTTAAAAAAAAAATAAAATAATGCTTTAAAAATCGCACTTTGCACTCGAGTTTTAAAGCAGGTCTTCAGCCAAAAAAAAAAAAAAAAATTGTGGCTGATTCTTATGTCAAATGACCCCCTATTTCCAAATATGACCTCAGTTTCCCCCCTCCACCCCCTCTTTCCAGAGAGTCCCCCCCCCCAATTCAGAGTCATTTTACTAATTCGGAGGGGAAAAGTACACTACGTAACCTGTTAACATAATTCTAAAAGGCAACAGAGGTTCAAAGTTCAAAATCATGTACATGTGTACCAAAAATATAAACTAGGGCGGTATACCTCCCCCCCCCCCAAAAAAAAAAAGAAAAGAAAATTCAATACTCTGATTTTTCACAAAAACAAAAACAAAAAAAAAAGGTTTAAAACATCTCTTAGAAAAACAAGAAATTGATTTTTTTTTGGGGGGGGGGGTACACCGCCATAGTTTATATTTTTGGTACACATGTACATGATTTTGAACTTTGAACCTCTGTTGCCTTTTAGAATTATGTTAACGGGTTACGTAATGTACTTTTCCCCTCCGAATTAGTAAAATGACTCTGAATTGGGGGGGGGGGACTCTCTGGAAAGAGGGGGTGGAGGGGGAAACTGAGGTCACATTTGGAAATAGGGGGTTATTTGACATAAGAATCAGCCACAATTTTGTTTTTTTTGGCCGAAGACCTGCTTTAAAACTCGAGTGCAAAGTGCGATTTTTAAAGCATTATTTTATTTTTTTTTTAAATTTTACAGCGTGAAAATTTTTTCTGACCCAGGAGCCATAGGAACGGATCCTATACTCTGGTTCTGCACCGAAAAAAATGTTTTAAAGGTCTTTTTAAAGAAACTAGAATAAAAAGATCGTTTTTGGTGATTTTTCAAATATTTTGGGGGGCCACGCCCCCCCAAGTTCCCCGATTTTTTCTCGGTGCTCATGATTTTAAACTTTGAGTCTCTCTTGACATCCAAAAAAATTTATTGGTGAATATAAGGCTCCTTTCCCCTCCAAAAAAAAAATAATAGCCCTGAAACTAAGGAAAAATGAAAAATAAAAAAAGGGGGGCGTTTTAAAAAAATTGGGACGTGATGGGGGAAAACGGGGGTCATATTCGGATTCAGGGGGTCATTTTACATAAGAATCAGCCTTCAAATTACCAGAAGCATTTTCAAGGGCTTTTTTTGTCGAACAGTGTAGTCAGTAAATGCTTATAGCTAACTTCTACGTAACGACCTTCAAAGTATCAGCTGACAATTTTTCCACCAAGATACAGCCAGCTGACGTATATATTTATCAATAGTTACATATAAGCTATCATCTGGTAAATTTTTAGGCGAGAGGAAATGAGTGATTTTTTTTTTCTTCAATCATGGGAGGTTACAACTACTCATCCCCCCCACTGTGCCGCAGCTGACGGTCATAGGGCTTTATGATACTGTTGTCTGATGCGTATGGCCAATTATCTATTGAGAAGAAATAATTAACCAAATTTTCACCTGGCTCTCGGACTATCAACTCCGAACTTTTAAACCATTTTTGGCTCATAATATGTGTCTAGGTACTAAATGAACTGGAAAAATATTAAAAAAAATCCTGAACCAATATTGAAATTTTTATTTGATATAATGTAACCGCCATAATTTTAGGACGCTAGGCACGAGAGGGTACATGTTTTTTACAAATACTTCGACCCCTAGATTTTCCAAAATCGATCATCTTAATAACAAATTTGCATATATTGAACATTAAAAAAATAATAATGTAGGTAACAAAAAATAATACAGCTAACCCCGCTTTATTGAATCAGTTTTTAATTGAACAAGCAGCTTAAATGAATCAAATCATTAAAAAGAGAACAAATTCCAGCTCTATTAAATTAGCAGCTTTACTGAATAAAACTATTTTGAACAAAAGCAATTCATGTAAGTGGTGGCCACTGTAATAAAATAATAATTCAAAATAAATTTAAATATTTAAAAAAGAAAAAACTAAATAAAAATAAAAAAATTGAAGAAACCAGAAAATTTAACTCAGACTGTTTAACGAGTGCTTCAAATAAACCCTAACATTTAAAATTTAAATTTACATGAAAATAATTCACATTATCAGCTTGTTT
>JAXGGA010012194.1:0-39600 GCA_038373865.1 Uloborus plumipes | reverse complement strand
GTTTTTTGTGAAAACTTGCGTTTTTACAGAAAAAACGCCGATGTAGATGAACTCAAAAATCAAAACTTTATCTTAATACAAAATTTTATCAAAATCGTTAGAGCCGTTTTCGAGATCCGAAATATATATATACGGTCGATTCTCTGTAAACTTGTCATTTTTCACACGAAATCTGTCGAGCACGGTTTTTTAAAATGTTCGCATAATTGTAATACTATTGCTCAGAAAATGAATCTATTACTTTGGTTTGAAAGAGGGCTAATTGAAGTTTGTGTTTTTCTGATAAATCATGATAGGGGGTAAGTCCCCCGCCTAGTATAACTATGCAGGGGACTGTGCCAGGTGACTGTGTTTTTGCTCTTTGTTGCGTAATATCTGCAAAACTAATGGAGCATAATTAATTACGAGACTACCTATAAATTGAGGCACAAATCGTGGACATAATAACTAATATGTTTTATAATTAAATTAATTGACATTAATAAAATCACTTCCCAGAGGACTGTTTTCGTAACGACCCTGATGCATACTTTTATAACAAATGTGGCTCTCAAACTAAGCAAAGTAGCGTTTCAACACCGTTCTTGGCAATTTCGGCAAATTCAGACTGATTACTTTAAACTTCATGCCAAAAAGAATTTGAAAAAGTTATAGATTTTTCGTATTACAGCTTTGAATTTGTTGCAGGGGACTGTTTGAAAAAACTCCGGACAGAATTTACATGACAATTTTAAGTTTTAGAAATACATAATTATACCTTATTTCATAAGAAAAATATAGCTTCATTATTCTATTTTTAAATAGTAATTGCCAAATTTATGTAGTGTTAATATGTTTTTTGAAATACTATCTTTAACAGTTAGACTATGGGATTGGGACAGCCAGGGGACTGTGTTTTTGGCTCTTAGATAATTTCTAGAAAAAAAAATTAAAGTGTTATCACTCCAAATACAATTGGGCCACAAAGTATTAATACTTTACTTGTATTAAGGGGTTACAGTACCTTTCTAACAAATTTCTTTAATTTAAGTGAAAGAGTTAATTCTTTGAAATATTTGTTTCTGCACTTGTTTAAAAATCAATAATTTATTTTCAAACATCAAAAATTTTGAAAACTTTTTTTGAAAATTTGAAAAATGTAAGAAAATTTCAGTTTTTTTAAAAACCCTAAGGCTTTTTTGTTTTTGCACTAATTTCAAAATTTCTTTTTGCGAAATGATCACAAGGAAAACCTCAACAAATCTGTGCATTCAATTTCTTATATTTTGATTAGAAAATATTTTGTGACCTTTTATGTAAAAAAATCTTAGAAAATTTTGTTCTTCGAGGTTTAACAAACTCTAAAAATTTTTGTAATTTATAAAACGCTTATTCAATGCACAGTTTTGTTAAATATATTATCCTGAGTGCAAAAAATATTGCTTTAAAGTTATATCTTTAATAGAAAAAATTCCTTAGCATTTCTAGTAACATAGAAACACTAAAAACTGATCACCGAGAAAAAGCACTTTAAAGTTTGGCTTTTCCGATAGAACACATTGCATGTATGCCCTAAAGTCACTCATAACTTTTTAAATAATTTAGCTAGAACAATGCTGTTTTTTTCTGAGTGTTTTAAATAACTTTTACTTTTGAAATAAGCAATAAAAATTTTTTTTGGTCTTTTGGTCATTTTTGAGGTACTGTAACCCCTTAAGAGCGATAATTACTTTATTACACTTTATTAGTTTTAAAATACTTAGTCCGGACAGCCAATTACCAGTTTACAGAGAATCGCTCATACAAGAATTGCTCGTCTAAAGATATTAGATAGATGTAATTTTGCTTTGAAACTTAATATTTTAAGAAAATTGAGTTTCGTATTTATTGACTTTTTACCTGAAATATCTTACTAAACACTCTTGAGGAGGAAAAAAAGTGTTTGAAAACTAACTGTAACACTTTTATACTCAATTTTTAAATCGTACTTGAAAAGTAAAATAATCCGATTTTTACATCGTGTAAGTTACCATAAAATTGAATAAATGTCGCTGGACAATCACCACTGCTTTTATCCCATGGCTTTTGAATAAATGAAACAGCCTGTATAAGACACTATCTAGTGAAGCCTTGCTTTAACATTTCAAAAAACAATAACAATTTAACGTTGCCAAATACCATAAAATTTAAACTCGCGCTGATGTGATTAACTATGAAATCCAATTGTTATAACAAAACGTGGTCGCTAGGAAACAGTAACAATGAGAGAAATCATAAAGAAAATGGCGATAAAGAAAGCGTCTCAAACTTACTTAATGAAGGCACAAAAAACGGGGTTTTTTGTAAAAACTGGCGTTTTTACAGAAAAAACGCCGGCGTAGATGAACTCAGAAACCAAAACTCCATCTAAATACCAAGTTTTATCGAAATCGTTAGAGCCGTTTTCGAGATCCGAAATATATATATATATATACTAGCTGTGGGGCCCGGCGTTGCACGGGCTTTAAAGTAGTGATGAAAATTTAAATAAACTACTCGCCGTCAAGGCGGTATATAATGATATATAACCGCCAAGGCAGCTCGCCTTTAAAGTAGCGAGAAAAGTTTCAGCAAACTACTCGCCGCCAAGGCAGCTCGCATTTAAAGGAGGGAGCAAACTTTAGCGAAACCGGTTTCAAAAAACTACTCACCGATAAAGCGGCTCGCTAAAAAACTTTCCCGCATAAAAAGTCAATCGCATTATTTGCACATGCTTCCTCAGGAATAAAAACAATGTCAAGTAGCACATATTTAACACTCTCCCTAATAAACAAATACAATTCCCTACCAAAAACAAATATTTCCAAACCGCTCTCTTCCTGTAACATTAATTGCAAAATTCCAAACAAAAAAGTTGTTTTAATATTTAGATCGCAGCCAAAAAAAAATCCCTGCTAAAAACATGAATTACAATTTAATTTGAAACACATTTTCAAAATGGTACCAGAAAAAAAATATAAGCCATTAAGGCAGGGATTCAAGTGAAACACCATTGCAATCGCTTCGAATTGCAATCGCTACTGGAAGCGAATTACATTATCATCAACTTAACTTGGCATGACGTCACTACGGGTGGAGCCAATAAGAGCTCACAAGCACTCAGCGATCTCCTCTTATTCGCCAAGTAGGCTGTGACGTTTTATCTAGCTCGTTTTTCATAGGTAAACGTCATGCTGACGTCACGATGTTTTTATCAAGAAATGTTCTAATGTAATTCATTTCCAGTAGCGATTGTAATTTGCGATGGCCTGTTTCACTTGAATCCCTGCCTAAGTATGCAGGAATTCAAGTAAAACACGGACGATCGCATTATTTGCCTTGTTGAAACGCCGTAAAATGAAATGTTTTTAAGAAACGAAATGAAGAAAAGGACACAACAATGAATTTAAAAGATGTCGCCATAGCAACGCAATAAAACTTTAATAGTTTGATCAGGAAAGAGGTTTTCGAACTCAAAGTTCAAACGCTTGTAACTTTTTTTCTAGTGGAGATAAAAGCTTGGTTCTTCGACTTAAAGTCGAATCAATTCTGGGGTTAAAAATATCGCTCTATCCAATGGCGTTAAAATCAAAACTGTGGAATAATTAGTTTATTTTTTATTGATGGTTTTAATGAACCAAGTATTGCAAGAAATCGGGTGAAGCCTTGAAAAAGGCAAGTTTAAAAATTGAATAACTCGTGCTGTGTTTAAGTTAGAGAATCGGAACAAACTGCATAGGACGGACAAAATTTTTCTGCTTCCAACGATATGTAACATTAATATGTGCAAGTAATTTTTAACCCCAGTATTCGACGATTTATGAGAAAATTGCCTTGAATTCGAATAAAAAACGAATCGATTATCGAATCTTTTCAAACTATAGCCTAAAGTCTTTCTGGATAAATGGACTATTCAATACAAAAAGAATTTTGCAAATCGAACCAGTAGTTCCTGAGATTAGCGCGTTTAAACAAACAAACAAACAAACAAACTCTACAGTCTCTATATATTACTAGCAGAACCCGGCAGACGTTGTTCTGCCTAGATGTATATATCGCCTCCACATGGTGTTTTGGATGTAAAAATCTTTAAAGCGTTGTTGAAAATAGGCATGAAAGAATTTAAAAATTCTAAATCAAGCAAAGTTGAAATATCGCACTTAACAACGTACAAATAGGCCACCAATCTATATCTATAAAAATGAGTGTATGTATATATACTTGTTCTCTATACAAATCCACAGTTTGCGTCAGATTTTCATCAAACTTGACACAGAGGTTCCTTGATGCCCTAGAATTCTCATAGGCGGGGTCTTGAAATTTTAAAAAATCTAAAAAGCTCAAATTTAAAATTTTTTGTCAAAAAATAACCCTTTTATAGGAATCTAGCCTATTTATATTGTAATCGAGATAGGCCTTTTAGCATTCAAATTGATGAAATTTAAGATTTTTAAATATTATTTTCCAACAATGATTACGATTAAAGTAATGAATTTTCAATTTAAGGCTCACCTATTTCCTTTTAGCATTGAAATAAGTAAAAAACAATCATAATTCATGTGGACTTTATAAAAAGAACCACGGATTTGAATTTCAAATTTGCAATGCGATGACAGTTGCGTCTGTAATGGAGATAAGCCTTCAGAACGAGAAATAGATTTATTTCTGAGTTATAATAATTTTTTCTTTGTAGGTGGGAACAATTAATACAGAAAAGTTAATATTTTAAATTTGGCGGGTGAAATTGATGCAATTTTTTCACTTCCATGTGCATATATTTCATGCCAGAGGACGCGGCACTGCACAGACAACATTTATCTTTAATTTTCACCTTTTGATAAGACTATTTTTCTGTAAACGTTTAACTTTCTGTAATATTTTAATTTTTTTCAAAGTTTGTACCTGAGAGACAGATTGATGCAAATTATTTTATACCCATATGAATAGAACTCTTTCAAACTTTTTTTTCCTGAATGCTATGTTGTATTAATAAGTAACCGGGCAACGCCGGGTATTAAGCTAGTTATTTTTATAAAAATTAAAAAATACTGAACAATGAAAAACTTTACACATAATTCTGTACCTCAGAACCAGACTAACGTAAGTCCATTTTCGTCATTTTTCGGTAGGGGGGAAAACGATTGTCAAATACATCGTTTTTCCCCTCTACTGAAAAATGACGAAAATGGACTTACGTTAGTCTGGTTCTGAGGTACAGAATTTGATTTAGATAGGAATTTTATTTACACATCAAAACGAAGAAGCTCTCCACAAAAGAGATCTTCGTTTTGAAAATAAAATGCAGAGACCCATAAAATGTATAATGTGACTGGACCATGAATAGATCTTTTAAATTAATTAAAAAGGAGAGAGAGCAGTGAATAGTAATAAAATGAAATTGACATATTTACCATAGAATGTGACTGAACCACAAATAGCTACTTTAAAGTTATAAAAGAAGCACGGTGAATAAAAATAAAGAGAAATGTACACATTTACAATTACGTTGCAAAAATGTACTGCACAGTCCAAAAGGTAGACCATCAATTGCTCTTCTAAATTAAAAAAAAAAAAAAGCACGGTAAACAATAACAATGTGAAATTTACACATTTACAATTACGTTCTAAAAATGCACTGGACATTCCAAAAAGTAGACCATCAATTGCTCCTTCGAAAAAAGAAAAAAAAAAAAAAAAAACACGGTGAACAGTAATAAAGAGAAATATACATATTTACAAAAGTAGACCATCAATTGTTCCTTTAAATTCAAAAAAAAAAAAAAAAAAGCACGCTGAACAACAATAAAGAAAAATTTACGTATGTACAATTACGTTGTAAAAATGCACTGATCAATCCAAAAAAGTAGACCATCAATTGCTCCTTTTATTTCAAAAAAAAAAAAGAAAAAAGCACGGTGAACAATAAAAAAGAAAAATGTACATATGTACAATTACGTTGTAAAAATGCACTGATCAATCCAAAAAAGTAGACCATCAATTGCTCCCTTAAGTTCAGAAAAAAAAAGCATGGTGAACAAAAAAAAAAAAAAATTACAGATGTACAGTTACGTTGTAAAAATGCACTGATCAATTCAAAAAAGTAGACAGTCAACTGCTCCCTTAAATTTCAAAAAAAAAAAGAAAAAAAAAACGGTGAACAATAATAAAGAAAAATTTACATATGCACAATTACGCTGTAAACATGCACTGATCAATTACGTTTTGGCAATCTGAAATCAATTTGAATATTATATTTGGTGCTAAATGTACACCATTCCGCAAGGCGTTAAAATAATTTCCAAAATTGCGGTATATCATAGCAAATAGTAAGGACATGAAAACGAACTATTGATTGGATGTTTGGCGAGAAAATATAGTAACATACTTTGATTGAAACAGCAATAGTATAAAGAACAAAATAGTGTTCGTCTGGAAAATAATGCATGACATCTAAGCCTCTACAAATCTAAAGGAGTTCCGAAATATGAAACTGAATCTCATTTGTTTTTAAAAAAAGATTAATCTGTTAATAAAATACCTTTTTATCCTTTATACTTGAGATAGTTATTGGGAAAACTTCCATTATTGAGGGCTCTTGCCGCGATTTAAAAGATCGCCAAATTTTCGGTAGCAAGCAATTCCAACTATCTGCCAGAAAGTTGAGTTGATACACTAAATACTCGATTGGATTGATGAAAGCCTTCGAAAATGGCGTTTTAAATTGAAATTACAGAGACAGAATCAGATCTAAAATTGAGATAAAAAAATAACTACTCATCGGATTTTGTTGAAACTGGTCTCTAAACCTTCCCAGTACCAAAAGGAACAAACGGTGAAAGTTTCAGCCAAATCTCCCTGGTAGTTTCTGAGATCTTAGGGAACACACACACACACACACACACCAACATTCATTTTTATATATATAGATTTCTCTAAGCCGAATCCTATACCCGGTCGAAACTCGCTCATTTCTTTATCGAATTGCATGAAAATTTATGATTTTGAAGCTTATCCCGCGGGCTATTGACGAAAATTAGACCCACCCTCTAAAAAGTGTCGGTTCGTTTTTTATTCAAACTTTAATTTTTGGGCACAAAATTGACTCTATCTAGCGAAATAATTGTCGTATCGTCTCCATTTTGATTTCATTCGAAAGATTGAAAAAAATGCGTTCTTTAGAACGTTTCTCCGCTAGCGCCGCGTAACGAGAATCTCGAAAATCCACGTTTAAGCGACTTATAAGCGATTGAAGTTTGAAAAAGTTAAATTTTTTGCTCAACTGTTAAAATCGTTTACATTGTTGCTCAAATCAATTTTAAATGCGACATTTCAAGCCAAGGCTTAGTTCGGTAAACCTTAATTGTAACTTTTATTGTTTCAAAATACTATGGTAGTTTTGCGATAACGTTAGTATTTAGTTTAGTAGTAGCCTTGGGTATTTGATTTTAATATAGGGTATCACTTTTGTAGTAGTTGTAAAAGTGAACGTGTCTTTGATCTCTTTGAAAAGTTGTCAGAACGACGGCAGTAGATGGCGATGTTGTGCAAATGAAGCCAATAAAAATTGTCGTATTAAATTTTAAGTTTAAAGTTTTTTTTTTTTTTTTTTTTTTTTTTTTTTTTTTTTGCGCGGAATTCCGCACGGGTCACCTAGTTTTATATATTAGTAAAGATACAAGAATTGCTCATTTAAAGATATTAGATATAGTAGGCATGTAGTATTTAGGAGGCGTTGGTTACATAAAAAGCAGCAAGCAAACCCACGTGTGGAACTAAGAAAAGCGTATTAAAAAAATATGGTATGAGTCCCACACTACTTCCTTTTACGTGTAAATTTCTTTGTAGATGCCTTAGTGTTAAAATAGTGCTAGGAGTGAGCAAGATAGCAATTCGAACATTTGCACCCATAGTTTGCCACGAAACAATGCAAAACAAATGTTTTACAATGATTCATTTTCTAAATATCGCTGATTTTAACGTCATTCAGTGGATTTTTCGTGAAATATCGCCAATAGTGCCAAATTGAACCCAAATTCAAAAAATATTTTTTTCGCCAAATTTGTCGCCAACTTGGCGTTATATCGCCAAGTTGGCGTCAAACACTTGGCGACCAAGAGCCTGGCGATATATCGCCAAGTGGTCGTGTCAATTCATATCACTTGAGTCTGCATTGAAATTAACACTGATTTACCCCAAAAAAGGGGTAAAACACCCCCTTGGGAACACTCAAATGCAACCACAAGGGGAGGTGCACAACTAGACCATCCTCAGAGCCTACATACCAAGCTAGAAGCTTCTACGGCATATAGTTTTTGAGTTATGCGACCCACATACATACATACGCACACACGTACATACAGACGTCACGAGAAAACTCGTCGTAATCAACTCGGGGGTGGTTGAAAAGGATTTTTCGGCTGCTTATATGTTGGTAGGTACATATGCACGTGCTGACAGGTCGAAAAAACTACGAAACATTCATTCGGGGGTGAGCAAAATCAAAAGTTAGACTCAAATTTGAGTGATTTTTTTTTCGCGATCACAATACTTCCTTTACTACGTAAAAGGAAGTAAAAAAAATCTGGTATGGACCCCACACTACTTCCTTTTACGTGTAAATTTCTTAGTAGTTGCCTTAAGTGTTAAAAAAAGTGCTTGGAGTGAGCAAGGTAACAATTCAAATATTTACTCCCCTAATCTGCCACGAAACAATGCAAAAAATATTTTGCAATGGTTAATTTTCTAAATATTGCTGATTTTAATATCATTCAGTGAATTTTTCGCAAAATATCGCCAATAGCGCCAAGTTGTACCCAAATTCAAAAAATATTTTTTTCGCCAAATTTGTCGCCAACTTGGCGATATGTCGCCAAGTTGGCGTCAAACACTTGGCGACCAAAAGCTTGGCGACATATAGCCAAGTGATCGCGCCAATTCATATCACTTGAGTCTGCATTGAAATTAACACTGATTTACCCCAAAAAAGGGGTAAAACACCCCCTTGGGAACATTCAAATGCAACCACAAGGGGAGGTGCACAACTAGACCATCCTCAGAGCCTACATACCAAGCTAGAAGCTTCTACGGCATATAGTTTTTGAGTTATGCGACCCACATACGCACACACGTACATACAGACGTCACGAGAAAACTCGTCGTAATTAACTTGGGGGTGGTTGAAAAAAAAATTTCGGCTGCTTATATGTTGGTAGGTACATATGCACGTGTTGACAGGTCAAAAAAACTAAGGAATTTTCATTCGGGGGTGAGCAAAATCAAAATTTAGACTCAAATTTGAGTGATTTTTTTTTCGCGATCACAATACTTCCTTTACTACGTAAAAGGAAGTAAAAAACAAAAAATTGACGAGACTTTTACGCATTTTGAGTTAAAAAGTAATTATACCATGAACCTCAGTTTTTTTTTAATGGGAATTGAATGCTACCAATGGCATCTTTTCTACACCACTCATAACCAAATTGGGAAAATCTAAATTACAGAAAACTACTTTTTCTAAAAATATCAAAAAACAGCATTTGGTAAAAAAATCAAATCAATTGTGGCAAACCAAGAAATTGTCCAAAAAAAGTCAAGTGTTTAATGAATACTTTGCTCCATCAATGACACCTTTTTCGCTCTACCCAAAAACGAAATTAAAAAAGTTTTTTTTTTTTATCTCCCCCTGCCGTAAGTGAGCAAATGCATCCATTTCTTTTTGAATTTTTACACAAAAACTGATTATTTAACGGACGTAAAAGGAAGTAGTGTCATCATCATATTTTTTTTTTAATTTAAAAACTGCATTTTTTAATCCCATAGATAATTTCTACTGAATAAACTCAAGTTGCATAGGAAATGTCAATCTCATCAGACTCGAATGACCGATATCCGTTTACGGCAAAACTCGAAATAGAACTGAAAAAGCTTGAAAGCAGTATTGATTCTGTGGAGAAAAATTACAGATTTTCAGGTAACTAAGTGACATATTTTAAAAATATACATTTTTTAATCATCTTTTTTTTTTTTTTTTTTTGTTCATGATATATTTTGTTTTTACGTCATTTATGAGCAGTAAAAATAATCTTTAAATTAGTTTAAACACTAAAAAATACGCTTTTAGATGCACTTAGAGCCGCTATATAGACAGGCCGACGCATCAAGATTAAGTTTCACCACTTTGGATCCAACTTATTAACTTTTACTTTCAATTTTTCATTGTTGCGGAACTAAGGTTACCAAAAGAAGTTTTGGCGCATTGCTGAACTTTGCCAAATTCACGTGCCGCTAATAATTGCTCACAATGAAAAATTACCAAAACGCGATATCTTGCCAGAAAAGACAACCTATCAAGCACTCAAACACGCTCTGGATCCAAAGTGGTCAAACTTAATCTTGATGCGCCGGCTGGTTTATATAGGGGCCTTAGATGCACTTATAATAAATATATCAGTATGTAATATGAGTGATATAGTTTATATAATATAGTTTAGCCTTTAGTATTAATAATAGTATTAAATATATTACTTTTATATTTGCAAAGAACCTGAATTTTATATTTTATTCAGAGTTACGTACACTTAAGTGAAACACTTATAATACTCGTACATCAACGTGTAATATAATTTAACCTTTAATATAACAATAACATACAAACCCACAAGTGAAACTAATAAAAGCGCATTAAACATCCGAAACGTTTCTGGAAATGTGTTCCTGATAATGTGGCTTATTTCTGCGAGTGACATACACTAAGGCCCTATATAGACGAGCCGACGCATCAAGATTAGGTTTTACCACTTTGGATCCAACTCGTGCTATTTCTTTCTGCCGATTGATGAGTGGTTGTCTTTTCTGGCAAGTTATCGCGTTTTGGTAAATTTCCAGTGTGCAAAATTATTAGCGGCACGTGAATTTGGCAAAGTTTGGCAATGTCCAAAACTTTGCTCTGGTAACCCTACTCCGCAACAAAGAAAAATGAAAGTAAAAGTAAATCAGTTGGATCCAAAGTGGTGAAACTTAAGCTTGATGCGTCGGCCTGTCGTCTATATAGCGTCTCTAACATACACTGTAAACAATTTGTGTAATCTTACTGCGTTAAAGCGGTGGCAGCATAGCTGACTCCTGTGCAATGAAGTAACTCAACCGAAAAAACTGGTGTAACGTTATGCATCGCGCATGGCGTTACACCAGTTTTATCAGTTAAGTTACTTCATTACATTGGAGGTAACTTTAGATGCAGAATTCTGCCACCGCTCTTATGGACTAAGGCTATTATTTTTTTCAGCGTATATCTGGAGAAAAATCTGGAGAGTTTCCCGCTAAAAGTCAATAACTTTCCCAAAGGATTAGAAACCTTGGCAATAAAAGCCAGTGATGTTGCTGCTATAAATCAGGGACCTTCTAAAAAAACTTGCATAGGTTTATATTAGCAGTCCGCAATCTTGCTTTACCAAAAACGCCGCTGGAGCATTTTGACAAACATGGCAGAAGCAAAGGCAGCAATTGCAAGCAAATAGCCAAACAGTTTATTTGCTTGCAATTCCTGCAAAGCTGCAGAATCCAGCAATTGTATTTTCCCCAATTTGGAGCAGTCAAATTTGACGGGCTGTAACCGAGTCGAAGGCTTAACAAAAAAGCTGGATATATTTTCTAACTGGTAGCTAAAAATATTTTTCACAACAGTTAGAAGTCTGCATTCATGCAACTAATATCAATTTAGGAATTTTTTTGAAAAAAACTTGATTTTCTCAGAAAATCGGTGGAATCTCACGAAATCCAGAACGTTGCTTAAGCCTTTATTTTCCAAATTAACTTAACAATGAATTTCAATACATTTTTTTGGTTTTTTGAGTTGAAAATACATCCAAAAACATTTACCAAGTGTAAAATATTTGAAAACTGTTTCCGATTGCAGGTACCATCTGTCGGCCTCTTAGCGAAGTACAAAGAGCGGTACTCAAAAGCTTCAGCATGATTCCAGCCATTTAGGACTCATGACACTAAATTAATATAAGCGGGACTTCTGAGTCCCGTCGGGGCATAAAGGGTTAATAATTATCTGTGACATTTCAGAATTTTCTTACAGTGAGCTGGGGAAAAATCTATTTTCGTTTTTCAGAGTCAAACAAGAAGCATGAAAGAAGCGAGGATGAATTAATGATGGCAAGAAATGCTTCAGAAATCAAACAGCTAAACGCGGAAATTGATGAACTGAAAACCCGCATAAGAAAGCGGCAATCGGTATGATATTTCAGAAAAATCCATATAAATTACAATGTATGAAGTTATAGTACCTTAAAAAATCAAATGAACTAAAATAAGTATATTCCTTATAGGATAATGAAAAGATCATAGCAGATTCCCTGATGGATAATCTACAACACAGTGAATCATCAGTGTTGGAAGACTTGAAGCGTAAGAAGGGAAAGGTAATTTCTTAGAGAAAATTCTGAGGATGTATAATCAAAGAATTTAAAGCACGCACAGTTTTATTTGAAAATAGTAGTTAAGAGCCTCCCACACTCTCCGGAAAACCAGAAGGCTTTCCTTGAGGAAAACCTCAAGGAATTTTATCGAGTATTATTATTCGTAGAAAGTACACATTTGAAAATAGTACCAATCAGAAGTTACAGTATTTTTCTTGCAACCGAAACTTAAGATCCATTCACCACTCAAATAAAAAAAACTAGTATCTGCATTCCAAAGAATGAATATGTGTTTAAGGAAGCACTAATAACATTATCACCATTTGCAGTTACTGTTTTAAATTGAGAACTTTCTAATCGTTTAAGGAGTCATTATTTGCTTAAGTGGACTAATTTACTTCCCGCGTTGTTGAAAATTGAAACCGGCTACACTTTTTGATGTCACACAGAACTCATATTGCGAAACAAAAACTTTTAAAGGAGACAATCTTATGTTTAAAGCAAAATCAATAAAAAAAAAAGTTACACCAAACACGCGAGTTACAGCGAGGACAGGAATGTGGCTGTTTTCACTGCACTAGCTGTGCGCTTACAGTAAAACACGTTTTACAGAATTTCACCATTTATGAGGGACTGGCACGCGAGGGGTTTGGGAATAAAATTGGTGACTGAGATGGCAATTTCACTACCCCTGGATACAAAATTACTACATTAGATCCAGTTGAAAAAAAAATTCTAAACGTCTTGGAACCTAGCTATACCCTTTTCTAGGTGACAGATATGGAAGAGATGTGCTACAGATGGAAAGACAGATTAGATTAAATTGAGATTGATAGTAGGAAATTTGACGTTGGCCTGTGATCAAGTTACAATTTCTTTATGAAGTACTTAACTGTGTTCCGGAGCTAGCATTGAGATTATACTTTGTTTTTGGGCTGATATCAATCCATTGTAAATGATTCTACGTAAATAAAATGTTTAATGTTTCCGTTGCATTGAACTCAGCTCTTCATATAGTTAAGATTCATCTTGAAAGTCGCTCGAAGGATAAAAATATGTTAAAAAACAAATTAAAAAAAATACACACACACAGATATATACATAGGTACGAAGCATTGCAAAGAAGTTCTTACTAGTGCAACTGGATGTGTGAGGAAAATATTAACAAAAACACTAATTAAGACATGTTCATTATTAACGGAATGAAACGTTGATAAAAAAAATCTTATTCGAATGAAATAGATTTAGCAAATGTAAAATATATACTGCATTTAGAAATTTACAAATTCATCAAAATTGTATAAAATACTTTCCTAAACAATCTAAGGTCATGTGTTAAGTTTACAATAACGCTAAAATATTGCGCGTTTACTCTAAAGTAATTTTCTGTACTGATTTGTACTTCAATTTTGAATTGTTTAGTTAGTCGTTCAAGAAGTGGATTCAAAACAGATAGAGCTTCTGAATAAAAGCAAAGCTCTTGCCCAAGAACTCGAAACTCACAGAAGAAAACTGCAAGCGAATAAACAAATTTACAGCGCAATGTGCTCAAAATGTGATGATGCTTTTGAAAACGAACCGACAGAGTTGGACTGCATACAAGTAAGTGTTCAGAAAATGGAATTTTAACGCTTTACAGTAACCTAATATGAAGCAGTAAGTTTCCTCTCCTAAGCCAGGGCTAAGGTAGAACTACATATAATACACCGCCAGCTCAGTTATCCCATCCAGAACTGGTATTTGGATGGTGTAAAGGGCCCTCCACAAGCACTGGAAAGTCCAAAGACTTTAGTTGAGGAAAACCCCAAAAGGATTCCTCGAGGAAAACATCAAAGGCTTTCCTTGAGGAGAACCTCAAAGGAATTCCTTGGGGAAAACCCCAAAAGAGAAGATTCGCGGGAATATCGCTACAGAACTCATCATACACACATAGAGGATTTCCTCAAGGCCTGGTTTCTCAAGGAATTCCTTCGGATTTTCCATTGTGTGTGGATGGCCCTTAGCAGAGCTGGCGGTGTATTATGTAACCTAATATGAACCTGTATGCTATTTCATGATAAGTGATAGTGGAAGTGAGCAAAGTAAAGCGAAACTTACGGTAGTACTGCAGTCTAAATGGCTTTGAGAAAACTAGAAAGAATGTCACAATTAACACGTTGACTATCAAGGTACGAAAAATTCATAGCATACGAGTTTGGCTAAAGCCATTGTACTTGTTAGCTAGTTTGGACTTTATGGTCCCCCTCCAGAAGCCAAATAGCTTTACTTATACCAGTGGATTTCAAATGCATTCGAATCGGTATGAAAACAATGAATCCAGGAGCTAGGAGCTAACTAAAAATGGAATTTATCAGCTAAGCTCACATACTACGAGTGTTCTCTAAGCGTACGCCACAGTAGCATACGAATTTGGCAAAAGCTTGGCAATGTCCTGAAACTTTGCTCTGATAACCCTTGCTCCAAACAATGAAAAATTTAAAGTAAAAGTGAATAAATTGGATCTAAAGTGCTACCTTAAACTGATGCGTTAGCCTGTTTATACAGCGGCGCTAGTTTGCAGTAGAGCCGCTATATAGACCGTCTATATAGGGGCCTTAGTTTGCAGTGTTTTGGAATACTTCATATGTAATCAATTGTTTTGTCTTTTGTTCAGTACTCACGTGAAGTCGAGAAAGGCCTGGCAAGAGCCTCGAGAAATGTTGCCGAAGCTGAAGTCATTAATTTGAAATTAAAAGCTATAAAAGAGAAACTGGAAAAGGTAAGCATTGATTTTAGTCCAAGAGCTACTAATGTCGAAAAAACTAAAATTTTAAGACATCTGGCTCTTTAATATATCTTTTCCTATGCTCTTCTAAGCGGAATGCCGGGTGTCTGGCGGCCGAGAGAGGTTGCGTTTCTTACTGCGCATCACACTTGTATTGGAAAAAATAGTGATTTGTAAGTCATTTTTTGGCAATTCCACGTCAAATCAATCATGAAATAAAAGGTTTTGACCTCACCATTTCCAATTTTAACAAAAAGTGGTGTGAAGGACGCATATGACAAGACAAGCAATCCAACCAACTCTCGGCTTTAGCAATAAGAATTACTTTGTAAACTATGATTAACAGGTTTCTTATGGAAAACATAACTTGAATTTCAGGATGTCAAAATTCAAATTAATTAATATTATTATTTTAAGGCAAACTCGACATGTCCCTTGCAAATATTGGAAGTACAGGAGGAGTTCAAAAGTTTAGAAAGAAATATTGACAGACCGGAACTTGGTAATGATGCTCATGAGCACAAACACGAGTATGGTGACTGTGCCGAAGCTTACAAAAAAAGAAAAGGCTCTGAAAAAACACACAAGGCTGTTGTACATCAGGTAAACTAATTGTTTTTTAATTCTCTTTCAATAAGTACTCATTCGAACGTTTTTAGTATTACACTAGTCGTGTAGTTCTCTGCTTAGAGCCTGAAACAACCATTTCGTTTAGATAATTTCAAAATTTTCAGACTGCTTTTGAGGAGAGAGAAGCAACAGAACGATTGGCCGAGTTACAAAAAGTACAAGAAAGTTGTGAAATGATTAAGTCAACTCTCGGAGTATATGACATCCAAGTAAGAAAATGTTCTTCATAACACTGTAAAAAAATGTGTAAGGTTACCATCATTTTTGAGTGTAACGTTACACAACTTCTGGAGTAAACTGTTCCGGTTTAAAAATAAAAACTCAAATTGTTGGAAGAAAGTTTTACGCAGCCAGTGTAATTTTTCCCCACGCGTTAAAATTACTGGGGTATTATTCAAAGCGCATGCATTAAAACAAATATCCGCGCAAAGCTTCTAATAAAGTAATGAACGTAGCCAAGATGTACCTTAACCGGCCCAGTGGTAAAACGCGCTTGCTTTGTTCTGTACGCGGTTCGGAGTTCGATCCTACTGTATATTCTTGAAATAACTTTCAATTTGTGTGAAGTTGATTGGCAGTGGGAACACATGAACTGGATAAATATTAGAGAAACGAATGATTGAAAATAATCTTCCAGCCTGATAAATGCTCTTTTTTTTCCTTTCTCTTCACAGAGAATTCTGGTATGTAACTTTACACAGAAATTAGTAAAACGTTATGCCATAGTTAGATTACCATTCTGTAACCTTCCACAAATAATGTGTTACTTTCAGTGGTCGGAAGTAGCGCGCTACAAGTAGCGAAACTACTGTAGTAGCTACAGTTTTTAGTAGTTTGTAGTGTAGCGCACTACTTTTTAAAAAAGTAGAGTAAATAGTAGCGCGATACAAAAAAATAGTAGTTTGTAGCGATTTCTGAAAACTACTTTTAAATTAAAAAACTAAATAAATAAGTGAAAAAATTAAAAAAAAAAAAGAGAGAGAACGAAGGGGAAAAAAGCAAAGTTTAATTGACTCTGACTGGTGCAAATCTTGCACGAGTACAGTAGCGGACGCAATGAAAAATAAGAACCATAAAAATATGAGCTGATCCCTTAGATACATCATTTTGACGTAATACATTCTATTTGTTTGATGTCATTGGTTTATTTGGCATAATAATTTTCATGTTCATAAATATTCCCTGGCAAGAAATTAAAAAACAAAATGAAGATTGAATTCTTTCAATCTTTCAACTTTTGAATCCTTTCTTGCTGCGAATATTCTTAAAAATTGTAAAAAAAAAAAAAGAAAAAAAATCTGAAAAGGTCAAATTTTAGCAAAAAAAAAAAAAGAAAAGGAACAAAAAGGAAAAGTAAAAAATAAATTCAAAGACAATTCCTAGTTCTATTCATATTCAAATAAGTTAATTTATTAATGTAAACCACTTTCGAATTTTTTCGGTCAATCCTCAAATGGTGCATGATTTTTATTTATTTATTTTTTTAGAAGTAGCAAAGTAGAGACTACAATTCAAAAGTAGTTTGTAGTCGATACATTAAAAAAAAGTAGTTGTAGTTGCCTACATTTATAACAAAGTAGTTGTAGTTGTAGTTGTAGTTCGCTACAAAAGAAATGTAGTTTTTCCAACCACTGGTTACTTTATATCTATATCGCTAAATTTACTCCATAGCAGTGGAGGCAGCACTGTTGTCACCGCATTATTGGAGTAAGGTTACACATTTTTTTTATAGTGAAGCATTTCTGTTGCTTCATTTTGTTGTTTTCATGTTGTTCTGTTGTTTTCATGATACTCGAACATAGCATTTCTGTTCGAGTATCATGAAAACAACCTCTATTAAGAGGTTGTTTTCATGATACTCGAACTCAATGTTGAATACACTAATGTATAAACATGAGCCGTTGGCTGCAAGTGCCCAAGGACAGAGTTTTAGGGGTTGAACCCCTCCCACTGCTAAAAATAAAACAAAGCTTAGTAAAGAAAAAAAATACATTTGTCGTAAATTAACTTTAATACTCAAGTTTGTAAATAGCACTTTTTTAGAAAAAGATTGTCTGAAGCTTTACTGCCATTTTTGATCGTCAACTCTCCACCGACTAAAATCACATCTGTCAGACTAGATAAATGGTTTCCAACCTTCTTGAGCTCATCGCCCCCTCTAGAGGTTGAAGGACAGCTATTCATCCCCTCCCACTCTTCCTCTTTAAAAAAAAATCACCATTTGGCGCTAGTCAACATAGATTTTTTTCGAAAAAAAGCCTGATTTTAATTTAGAGTAAAATACATATAATATAGCAATTTTATTCAATCACTTTTAAACTAAAAGAACAAATTTAAAAATGTACCCTATTTTACGTATTTTTACGTATGTATCTTTTCCGAAATAAACTGAGAGGTATTTGAAAAAAAAATCTTAACAAAAATCATTCACGTAAGTTGCAAAATGTAAGTTTCATCAGACTTTGATTGGGTGAGCACTGAAACTGAAATTACCCAATCAAAGTCTGACAAAGTGTTCTTATAAGCGATTAGAGTATTTAAAACCTAACCAAATATCCGGTAATTCATATCATAAAAAATGAGCCAGGGATTTAGATAAGGGACCTGATAGCAAGAATTAACTGGAGGGGGGGGGGGCAGACTCAAAAATATTTTACCCAATGTACTAACGTACAGAGCATTCTATTAAGCATGAAATCATTATTCACTTGCCTTAATTTCATTTTAGGAGGTAGAGTCAAAAATGTTGCTTCAAAAGTCGTTGCACACCGACTTAAGTTCTCTGAAAGACAGTGCAACGAAGCAACTCCAAGAACTTAAACAAGAGAAGCGAGATTTGCAAACGAAAATGGATTTCATGCGAGGAAAAAATGCAGCCTCGCCTATTAAGTAAGGACAAATTCACTGAAGGACTATAACACAGGTCTGCAAAAAAAATTTTCGAACAGATGCATGGGATGTTTTGACTGATTTTAATGTTTTTCGGTGTGCTGAATCCAAATATGAGCTTCATTCTTTTCCATCACGTACAGATTTTTTGCAATAAGTGAGGACTTAAATGCCAAAGTCGAAAAAACAAGTTACAAAGAAAATCATGTATTTATTTTTAAAAAAAGCTTTACAATTTTTTTACTCATTACAACACATTTTAAAAAATGGATCACATTTAGTGTTTACTCCTATTTACTGTAAAACCATTTTTTTTCTTTTATTGATACTCCTATTGGTGCGCTTTCGCTGGTTGGATCTCGATGTTTCCCGCTTGAGCATCCAACAGTAGTATGACATCATATTTACGTCCCATCCTTGGTAACGTCTCTCTATGTCTTTCACATCTCGATGAAATCTCTCATCCTATTCTTCACTAAAGCCACCAAGGTTTTTGGGAAAATAGTCTACATGTGAATGTAGAAAATAGATTTTTAAACTCATGTTACTGTGCTGCACTTTGAAGGCAGCCAACATCCTCTTAACGATGTTTTTAAAGCCATAGTCTTTGCTACTTCCCAAAAACTTTTGTACCACATCCTTAAATGAGTTCTAGGCTTCTTTTTCAGTTTTATTCATTGATTGATTCAAAAAACAATGGGTAAGATACAAGTTTGCTTATGTCAGGTCCAGTGAATATTCCCACTTTCAATTTAGCTTCAGAAAACTTCGGAAACTTCAAACAAACATATTTGAAAGTCTCCATCTTTTAACAAACCCTCGATAAATTGCTTCATCAGTCCTAATTTAATGTGAAGATTTGGAAACAGCACTTTTTCACGATCAACCACTATACTGCTCAACGTGGAATATCACGACTAGCCCCAGCACCTTTGACGATTTCTATTTTAAAAAGGGGTGTGCACTTTAAAAAATGCATCATGGCAGCATTTCTGCTTATTCTTAACCCTTCACTGCACGGTGTGCCAGATCTGGCACAAACCAAATAAACCCTCATATATTCCTATGATTTTTAAATGCAGTTAAACTGAGCTTTGTGCCCCTTCTGGAACATTGCTATAACAGTTTAGTGTGATTTTTATGCACTAGTTAGTTGCACTAGTCTAGGTATTACAGTTCTTGCTTTTGAAAGAAAGAGTGTCTGCATTTCCGTTAGAAGTGTGCTTAGTCATTATTTCCTTTGTTCTAAAAATGTTTAAATACTCTTAGTGGAAAGTGTGTTTATACCACTTATGGAACAAAACACATTGTAGATTAGTACACTTATCGGTATACAAAGCATATGCTATGTGCTTTGTGCCATCTATAGAACAAACAATTAAAACATCATTTTTGGTGCACATTTTTAAAATTAATTTTTTTCTTCATTTTTCCTGAACTCAGGGCTATTTAAAAGGTAACAAATGATATTTTTCATGAAAATATAAAAAATCGTGCAGTGAAGGGTTAAAAAAATTATTTCCCTTGATCTGATAAGGAAGCGAAATAAATAAAAAAAATTTAAAAAACTTCAATACAAACCAATACTTTTAATAAACGAATCCAACAAAAAATAAATAAATAAAAATCCCCCCCACATTCTTTATCTCTCTTATCACTATCACCCTGATTTTAATACAATCCTTAATAGTCCAGGAACCCAGTGCAGCATATTTGAATCTGATCAATGTGGCTCTGTGGGTGAGTGTTGCAGGCCTGTTTTCACTTTTCCCCATCTAACGCCCAACCTCGCTGTCTCCCCCCCCCCTTTTTTCAGTATTTATAACTGTAGGTACTCTTTGAACATCAAAGAAGCAAATAAAAAAAATATTTGTAATAAACATTTTTCTAAATCATAAATTAGTACAGATTTTTTTTTCAGTTAAATAGAGGTAAAATGGTACATTACGGCACTCAGTACACACGTTTTGTGGAAAAACTGTACGTGATGGACAAAAACAGAGGTCATTTTCGAATTCAGCACACCGAAAAACATAAAGAACACTCAAAATATCCCATGCAGTTTTTTGGTTGCACACCTGTGTAATTTGCAATCGAATTCAATTACGAACTACTCTGTCTGTTTATGCAGTGTTAAGAGTTTTTGTTGATAATAACAAGCTGATATAAAATGTCCAATAAGAAATACCTAACTGAACTGTTATCTCCATATATTAAAAAAGAGTAAGGGCTCAAAGATATTGTGAAATTATGTTTGTAGCTAGCCTGCGTTAAGGCGGTTTCATAGTACCTACAGACTTGAAATTTGGTGCAAAATTAGTTGGAGCCCCGTAGATTTGCACCTCGGAACCATTTATCTCAATTTCGAATTATTATTTTTTTAAATTCATTTTGTAAGCTTAAATTTCACATACTTTACCAAATTGGGGGGGGGGGGGAATTCCCCCAACCCCTAATATTATATGTCGTTGGAAAGAGTCTGAAGAAAAAGATACTTAAGTATCTAATTGAGCCATTATTCAAGGCTCACCTCGAGTAAAATTACATTTCCAAACTGCTAACATTCAACCAAACTGCACCAAAACCTTTTTAACAAGGTAACGTTCGACAAACAAAACCGGTGACACTTCGTTTTGTTTATTGCGCGTCTTAATTCAACAAAATTTACACGATTGCTTTTATCGCATAATTTCTTTACCTTTTTTAAAAAACTATTAAGAAAGGTTGTCATTATTTTTATGGTATTTTATTTTGTTTAAGTGATTTCATATGAATTACATTGCGTGTTTGGAAAAACTTTTTTTTTTTTTTTTCAGCGAGAGGGAAATTGATTTTCTGTTTGGGCTAAATATTTTACTATGTTTTTTAATTTTGAACATTTTTTTTACATCAGGATTTGGGTGGAGGGGGTGGGGGCTCTTTTATTTATTTGGCAACTTGTTTTAAATTGTAAAGGAACTGTTACTGTGCATTGAGCCGCCGAACGGGGGTTGGCGGGTGAAGCGACTTTAGGAACAATTTTAGGGAATGCGTTTTGCTGTTAAAAAGACTGGTTTTTCGTTAAAGGAAACTGAAAGAAGGATTGACTCTGGTGAAAAATAAGAAAGCGGAGCAGGAAAAGAGAGTGGATGTGGCCTATCAAGAATTAGAAAAATTAGAGTCCCTCTCGGACAAAGTCACTGACAAGCTACTCGAATTAAGAAGTGTGATTAGAAAGAACACGACCAATGAGGTACGTCATTTTCCCACTCACCATGCCTAGTTACAGAATTATATACGAAAAAATTGCAAATTCCCTTTAAGCAGGGACGTCATTTCAAGTTTTTGCGGGGGGGGGGGGGGCAAAAAATGCAAACACAATGCAATTTCATCGGAAAACAGCAAAAGCCATGCCACGCCCCCTTATACGCGCCCCCACGCCTGCCTTTAAGGAGCTCAGTTTAAGGTAAAGTAGTGAAAACTTGGTTCTCTTGACTCTACTAAGCTGTTATGTTTAAACTAAAGCCACCTTCTTCATCTGAAACATTATGTTCATTCTGAAACATTATGTTTCCAGAAAATTATTAAACTCCAGCGTTGCATTAAATTCTCAAACTACTTTATTGAGAAATTCAACGATAGAAATAAAGCTGTAATTTATGAGGGTAGTGTCTATGCGCAGTCGAGAATCCTCCGTGTACACTAATGGTGACTGGGGAAAGTTAAACCTGTGGTGGTAACGAAGTCCTCAAAGTTTAAATTTAAATCAATACCTCTGGGGTACGAAAAAGGAGTTGCTTGAAATTTTTACATTCCTTTGGCTTTATCATATTAAAATTTTGTATTCTAAATCTGAATACAAAATGCATTAAATATTAAACTGAAAGTAATATTTTTAAGTGGTGGTTCTAAAAGATAATGCTTTTTTTCCTTGGAGCTAAAATATTCAATATTTAGTTTCGTTTAGTAATCAAAAATTATATGTCTCAGCTGTGCAACCGCAGATTATATACCGCCTGTCTTGCATATTTGAAGAGGTTTAACAATGTCTTCAGTCCCTACCCTTACCACTCCGTACAGGCGCGGATCCAGACAGGGGCGGGTCCAGAACAAGTTCTCGGAGGGGGCCATCCTCTATGTATGCATAAAGGGGGAGGGATTGATTTATAAAAAAAGTGCTTTGGCAAAAACTTCAATAGTTAACTATGAAACTTCATACATTAGTTATAAACAAAAGAATATGGTTAAAATCTAGATTTCCTAAAATACAAACACGTAAATTTACTTTCATTTGCAATTTTGAAGCAATGTAGCAGAAATTTTAGAAAAATAAAACAAGAAAATAGCAGTAAATATTAGCCAACGTTAATCCATGCCTGAAATTTAGAGAGCATTGCTTAAAAGTATCAGGTGAGTTGCTGACAGTACCTTTGGTCAGGTCAGAGGAATGAATTTACTTTGGAACCCCCTTTCCATCCTCTCCTTGGCTACGTCATTATTCTCTTTTACTTACTTAAAAAATATATATACATATATATATACAGGGTGTCCACTCCTATCGTGGACCAATAGCTAATTTCTAAACCGTTAGAGATAAGCATATAGTTCATTTAGGAAAAAATCTCCAAATTACGAAAGGAATTTTGGGTCTATTCAATGTTTTTCAAAAAATCAAATTTTGAAAGAGTTACGAAATTTAAATTTTTATACAGCCCCCCAGTCCTATCAATCATATTTAGTAAAACATTCTTGACACTGTAACGTTTAAAACTAAAAAAAAATCACTGTTCTACCACAAAAATTGACCGAGTTATGACGTTTTGAAAAATCAAGATTTTGCATTATTTCCTGACGTCATCGAGAGATTGCTGAAGGGACCGTATGCAAAATCATTCAAAATCTTGATTTTTCAAAACGTCATAACTCGGTCAATTTTTGTGGTAGAAGAGTGATTTTTTTTTAGTTTTAAACGTTACAGTGTCAAGAATGTTTTACTAAATATGATTGATAGGACTGGGGGGCTGTATAAAAATTTAAATTTCGTAACTCTTTCAAAATTTGATTTTTTGAAAAACATTGAATAGACCCAAAATTCCTTTCGTAATTTGGAGATTTTTTCCTAAATGAACTATATGCTTATCTCTAACGGTTTAGAAATTAGCTATTGGTCCACGATAGGAGTGGACACCCTGTATATATCTGTATATTATGGGAAACTCTCCCTGAGTATTTCTTTTCCAAAATCATATGGATATTTTAGATAGTGAAATGTTCAATGTCCAATTCATTATTTTCATTTGATTGTTTAAAATACATATGTCTGCGGCTCCACTAAACACACTTTTCACATTTTGGACTGAATTGCTGCTTCAAAGGGGTGCCTTGGATATATTTTATGTTTTATTTTAAATATCAAGCCGCCTTCACCTCTTTATAATTTTGTTAACAAATGCCGTATGAGCATTGTTTGAAAGTTCTTTTATATTCGTTTCATCTTTCATGAACTCTTAATAAATTTTTAACATTACTCGGAGAATAAAACTAAATCGATTTAATCAATAGCAAATCATCTTTGTCACGAATAAAACAATACCGCAGAGTGTTTAAAAACATATAAAATTAAATGTTGAAATTTTACAGAATTTGCTTATGGATGGAATTGAAAAAAGTAGCTCAGGTAGCACTTTGCGAGCTGCCACACTGTACAGGTCTATTTATATTCTAGTGCTTTTTCTAGCAAAAGTTTAGTTTTCAAAGTAAATTAACTAAAAGGATGTTACTGTCAGAAGAATTGTTTGAAAAGGCTGAATATAAAAAAAAATATATATATATTTGCTTCTATGTAAAAATAGTGATACAGTTAATAGAATTTTAAATATGTAAGACCTAGTTTTCATTTTTGAAAAAATTCTCTGGGCTCTCGGAGGGGGCCATGGCCCCCCCTCTGGACCCGCCACTGGATCCAGAGGGGGGGGGGTATGGCGGTCATGCCCCCCCCCTTAAACAACCAAATATAGCCTAAAACGACAGTTTTTAAGACGTATGTTTCAAAAACATCGCACGAAAACAATGTTTTCGCACGAAAATCGCACTTTGAGCCCCCTTTCGAAAATGACCTCCTCCTAAACCAGAAGCTGAATCCACCCTCGACTCCGTATTTGGATAATACAGAGATGGATTCCTCATGTCTATTCCTACAAGTATGAATGTTATTCTTATTTATATTAATCATGGCTACCTACGATCCTATTTAGATCGCAGACAACCATGTATTAATTCACCAATAAAGACTCTGTAAATCTTGTTTCACCGTCAGAGAAATGTTGATGCAAGAAAAACAACCAAAAACCAGCAAAACTTTTCTTTTCAAAAAAAAAAAAATGAAAAGTTAGATACTAAAAATTGTAACACCTTATTGTAAAAAAAATGAAGCCATCAATTATTTGTGAAATAATATACCGCCCCTCTAAAATAACAGCAAATTGTATTTTTAAGAATTAAAAAAAAAAAAAAGGTTGAGATATTTTTAAAAGTTCATTTCCTCCGGATTAATTTTTCACCAAAATGTAATATAGTTTGAGATAATATTAATTTCTAATGTTTTTTTCCTAATACATAACAAAAGATAATTCCAAATATGAAAAAAATGGAAGATTCTTTCTGTAAAGGATGCTTTAAATATTTTGTTAATTTTCTTGATTTGTTGAAATCTTTTTAGGTTTAAGAGCTCTCGTGATTAAAATATCACCCAGTCTCCAGAATATTAGTGTTTAACATGATTTAAATGTTCATCAAGGTTTTCTTATAAATGTAGAAGATATCTTAAAGGAAAGTTTAAAGAATTCTAGGGCTGTTCTTAGAAACTGGCAGCTGCTAAAAATACAAATTAAAATAGAGGAGTTTAAATTTAAAAAAAAAAGTAAATATGGAGAACTAAAATAAAAATTAATTCGAAATGGGAAGAATGATTTTTCCAACATTAAAATTTCACACATGTTTTCCTCTTTTCAGAATGAATATTATAAGGAAGCTTCAAGAGCCGTAGTAGTGGTTGATGATATAGAAAACATGCTTCATAAAAACCTGAAGAATAAGAAGATACACTTCATTAGAGAAAGAAATAATAGAACCGAATGGGAAAAAATAAATTAAACTAAGGAAATTCAGTTCTAAAAAACCCAAATCGTTTTTTGTAAAACAAACAGTATCGTTACTTTACGTTTTTAAGCCCCCACAAATTATAAAACAAATTAAATAGACTTTATAACATCATGTTCAGAAAAACCGATTTGTGTGAATATTGTTTCCAGAATATGTTACGCATAGTAAAATAAATTGAAAGTAATAAAACTGATGTAATTGAAAAATTCATTAGCAACTCATCTTCACTGTTTTGTTATATTTCACCCTTTTAAAATAAATTTCATTCTTTAAAAAAATACCAGAGTATTTTAATGTCAAAAAAGAAAAGAGCCTAGCTGTCTTCCTTAGCATGTATACATATAGTAAAATTTATATTTATAATTGAATTGTAGTTTCGTATGATTCTATCATGGGTGCAAGTTAGGCCATGCTTTCAAGACGGAAAATATTTGAGACCCCCCCCCCCCCATGCATACCCAAGAAAACAGGGTTGGCAAAGGTGGATCCAGCCCAAAAAAAACCATCCAGGTTTTTCTGGGCGGGTCCACCTACAAAAACCCACCCGGGTTTTCGTTAAAAGTGGGTTTTTGTTAATTACAAATATTAATTATTAACAAATATAGTCAATAATAATATCTCATCTAAATTATACATAAAAAATAAGTAAAAAATCAGGTTTATTTGAGATAATTTTTCTTAGATTAATTATTTATTTTATAAAATTATTATTATTTCTTCAATTTTCAAGTCATCGTCCAGAAAATTTTTCTAGCTATGATACTACTTATTGTTGCAAAATACTTATTATTATTTTTATTTATTTATTTTTTGATAGCAAATTTCACATTTTAAAATAAATTGAAAATCAACCATTGATAAACTTCTTGTAGATGGAAAAAATTGCTTAATTAATGTTTGATGATAATTTTGACTCAACACAGAAGTCAAATAATGACAAAATAATAATAATGAATGAAACATATTTCAAGTAATTTACACAGATTAACACATTGAAAAAAATCATAACAGTTTACCAATCAAAATCACATTCACTTTTGTTTTTGTGATAATATTTATTAGTCTTAACTAATTTTTCATTTACGTTCGCTAATTTGTAGTTCTCGAAATTGAAATTTTTGTTTGGAACAGTTGCTAACTGCAATTTTTGCTTTTATTCTGGAGCAAGAAAAATAAAGTTTTGCTTCTCATTTCTTCTAACCTTATTGCATTTAGTATATGATGATTTTCAAGTGCTATATTATAGAGGTACCATACCACTGACTTGAAGCACAAAACCCTTTCTTTGATTTAAAAAAAACAAAGAAAATGCGTCCCCACACAAATTATTACTACTAAAATATTATGACAAGCATTTAGGAATAAATTTGTAATTCTTGCAAAGTTCTAATGTTAACCTAGTTTTTTCTTAAGATTATTTCAAAAAAAAGTCGATCAAGAGTCCCCCCCCCCCCCCCATCTGAAATTAATCAGTTTTGGTTTTGAAAATTGGAGAGGGGGAGACACTTCCCTTATCTCAGACACACACTTATCATTGAGATATGCTTTATAAAAACATGCAAATAACATGACTAGATATTGAAGGAGGCTATTTAGTGAGAAAAGATGCCCATTTCTATTAATAAACAAGTGCAAATGGTTTTAATTTTTTAATGGTAGAAATTTAAGTTTTTGAAACTTTCACACCCTAAATGTTCCTGTATTTGTAGGAAAGCCCATTTGCAACAGTTCTACTTTGTAAAAGACAAGTGATAAAAGTTTATAGCTGAAACCATGGTTCAAAGCTTCTTAAATATACACATTAAATATTACAATTCGGTTGATGATATTATTAATTGATATTGTTAATGGATGGGGTCGAAGAGAATCAACACTGACAAAAGAATTATGCCATTGCAGTTTGTTTATTCAGAAAGAGAAAAGGCTTCGATACAAATAGTTTTGGATTGGAATAATGATTAAAATCTACTTTTAAGAAATCTGATTTTGTATTCCCTTCAGTTGTGTTTTCGTCGGAAGTAAATATTGAAGGAATGAGATCGATTTTTTTTTCCGTCCCATGGTCCATCTTGGCGATTTTGTCAGGACGGAAATCCGTCCTGAGACGGAAGGTCTTGCATCCATGGATGCTATTGAGTATTTGTGTGCTGACTTCAAAACTTATGTTTAAAAGTAGTATTGATGATGTTCAAAGAATAAAATTATTTTTTTACTTTTTAGAGCAGTGTGTCGATTGAATCTGAAGTTTCTTTTTTTAAACATTTTTATTACTGTAGTTTTCATTTCACAATCGATCGGCCCTCGAAAAACAAAATAAAAGTAATATTTAAAAATAAAGCCCATGTAAAATTTCCTGGACGTTTCTGAAGAACAAATACAAGTTAAAATGATAGTAAGTTTTTTCATTAATGCAATGCATAAAATGCAATTTTCCTTTTCAGTTTTAACTTATTTTCGTTGCATGCTTCAGAATTTAAAGTTTGAAAATTTCTATATAGCGTATACATCAGATCGAACAATGGCAATATTTTACTTATTTGATTCTTCGACTGTTGTGTCGTAAAAATACTACTGATGGAAACAATGATGAAATTTTTATTTTGACAATGAAACGTGGAATATTAATCCAAATGATTTTCTTTGTTTCATCAAGATGACACATTTTTTTCCATTTCTTTTTTCATAGAATCCATATCTTTCATTAAACTTTCTTCCAGTTGCTTAAGACTTTCTTTTTGTTTTTCTAATGCAGAAATTTTATCATTCAGCAAATTAATCTTCTGGATAAATGAATCCACCTGCAATGATAAGTGATAAATGTAAAATTCTACAAAAGTTTACAAAAATATAGCTAAATAACAAATAATGGTTTAAAATCCCTAATTTTCGAAACATAAAATAAACTATGCAGCATAGTAAGTAAGTAGGATAACTTTACATAAAATTTCAAATTAAAGCGAATATATCTAAATGTAAAATTTACTATTTTTAAAATCAGGGAAAGGTTGAACCACACTTTTGAAAACAAGATAATCTATAACACACAGTGGTGGAGATATAGACAAAAGGACTTATGCAACCTCCAAGATTTTTATACACTACTACTATTGCAAACAGTGGTAGCGAGTCTGAAAATCAGTGGAAATGCAAAAATCCAAAATGAAGACAGGGCGTAGGAAAGAGGGTTGCATTTCAAAGTGTAGCCTTCATAAAAATGTGCTTCAAGAAGAGGACCCCTCCCCCCGAAATACATTCCACTATACAGAAGCTATAGTTTCAAAAAATATAACTTTCAATTCTTAATTTTGTAAGAGGATTTAATTGAAATGATTTATAATTTTTAAAAGATGTGTGAACAATCAAATCGTTCAACGCCATGGGGGTATCGGGGAGCAACCCCTCCCCCAACATTCCATCTCTTTTCTTTTGAAAGAGACTGTTAGTTTCCTTTTAGAAATGTTTAAAAAAAAGAGGGGGGGAGGGACTTTGCAAAAGTGGTTTTCTTTTCTTTTGTTTTAAGCGAATAAAAAAAGCCTTTGATTGCGATTTCAGGAGGACTTCAGTTAAAAAAACATTATCAAAGGGAAAGTTCCGAAGCTCATTCTTTTCTCTCAAGGCATCACAGGTAACAATTATGTTTTCCCTAATTTGATTTTGAAAAATTTCTAGGGGGGTCCCCTTAAAAGTGGCAATCCAACTTTGAGTGTTACTAATGCTTCAAATCCTTTAGCACGCTGTGAAATTGGACTACCTTGATGAAAAAAGTGATTTTATAAGATTTTATCTGCTGATTTTTCAAATATGTGCTCATTTTTTGAGTAAGTTTTCCAAAAATTTCAGAAACTGACTTTTTCTAAAAAAAAAATTATTATATTAGTCTATCTACCACAACTCGAAAACGGTTAGGAGTTGAATAAGGTCGTGGGTGGTTCTATGCCCCATGTGGGTTTTTCTATCCACTTTTTTGGTTTGGTAGATTAGATCAAATTCATTATGTATATCTTCCTTAAGTAATTTAGTTCTTATGTTTATAAGAAAGATGCATTTTTACCTCAAACAATACTACAAAATGAAAAAAATTAACATAAACCAGTGGCTTATCCAGGAATTGATTTTGGGGGGTGCACATCGAACATGGACACTGTGATGAGAAAGGAAAAAAATCAAGAAATATGGTGAAACTTTAAAAACGCAGTATTTCGATTTAATTATTTCTATTGAACGTTGCTCAATGATTGTTTTGTTTTTTTTCACAAAAATGAATATCATGCAAGAACAATAAACATATTACGAAAAAAAATCTCAAGCCAAAAGCACTCAAGTGTTCATCGGAAAATTGATAGATCATTTATAATTTAAAAAAAATAGTTGCATGATACAAAATATTTTTAAAGGTCCGAGAGTACCAAAATGAAATTTTTTGTACATTTTGATTTTTATGAAGTTTTATTTTATGATTATTTTTGTTTCATCAAAGATAAGATTTTTCTTAGCTTATATGCATGCATTTTCTCATGCATATTCTACAAAATGTCCATTTAAACGTCCTTCAGATGTTAGGGAACGGGGGGGGGGGGGGGGTAAGATTTAAATAACGGGTCAAATTGGAATGTTAAAACATTTTAACTCTTCTGCGCCATCCACATAGCAATATACTAACTATATTATTAAACCTATAGTTGATTGGACGATTGCGATTCAAATATAAATAGACTGAAAAATCAAAGGGAATATATACAACTCATTTTCAAAATTTCATACACATATTGTAATATTTTGCACTTTCTGGAAAATTGTTTTTGTTTTTCAGCTATTACTTACTCCTTTTTTTTAAAATCCCAGATGTGCTCATTGATTAAATCATTCATTCGCATTCCTTCATTAATATTTCAACTTGTTTATTTATTCATTTCTAATAAAACTTTTAATAATAAAAAAAAACTTTCATTTCATCCCATGAGAAAAGAAAGTAGAAACTGATCCCTTTTTCTCCAAGGTAAAAAATTACTGCTGAAATGAGCAGTACTGTTTCAATGTAAGTGGTAATATAAAAAACAATTTTTTTTTAAATGTGCGATAAGTTTTGAAACAAAAATCCAATTTGTCACATTTCAAAAAAAAAAATAAGTTGGTGTTTTGCTGATTTTTTCTTTACGATGTAAAATAATAATATGACAATTTGTTCAAAATAATCTTTAAAAAGGAGAAAATAAGAGGAGGAGCAATGCTTAAACACATTTAAATCATTTAAATAATCTGCAATTATTAGGAAGCTTAAATGTCTAACAATGTTTGAGAGGCGAGGGTACATCACTCATTTTCCTCTTACACTTCCACAATTACAGAATAACAATTAGTTTTTCTTCTTATTGTCGAAAACAGAAAATAATATGACAATATTTCAGTGTCCATAAAATATTTTTCATTGAAAAAACCTGAAACATATTTACATGAAGGTTACGTGTTTTTTCAAAATTTGGTGCCACCATTTTTTATAGTCTTACAAAATCTTGGGGGGTGCATTGGTCCCTTGGCACCCCCCCCCCTGGATACGCCACTGACATAAACATATTATGTTGATTACTTGTATACATTAATGTACAGTTCTGTAAAAAATAACTTGATAGAAAGTTTGTAACATCTTGAAGGTGAATGAACAAAAAGAAAAAGTATTTAACAGTGATGAAATATTAAAATATTAATATTAAAAACATATTAAAAACTATTAAAAACCATTATACATATTAAAAAATATGTACATTAGAGTGATCCAAAAAAAAGTTTTAAATTTTCAGGTTGTTACCTACTAGTTTTATCCAATACATCTGAAAGTAATTACAGCAAAACCAATAATATATGAAAGTAGCTATTAATTTGAGGTTATTCCGTCTTTTTCCCCCTACCTTTTACTTACAAGTTTAGCTCCCATCTCAACATTAAAATTTATTCAGCTGTGAATTAAAGTTGTTTATGTATATTGCATAAATAAATAGCTCATTTATATTGTACTATATAATATTTGATTACATAAAAGTGTCATCTAGGTTTTTCCTTTTGTTGCGTAAAAACTTATATTAGACACCATGATCATAACGCCAAACGGTAAATTCTTATTTCTAACAATGGGTACCACGCCACAGACCCTGCAGACCACTTAAATCCCAGGCCAGGATTCAGTATTAAGAAAAAGCTTCAAACATCATGTCAGAACACAAGAGAAAAGAATTATCAACAAAACTTGGATCATAATTAAAGTTTTGAGGAGGAGTTTCCTTTTCATGCATGTTTTCATACATACAACATGTATTAAATGATGATAGTGATAATAATAATAAAAGGCTCAATTATAAATCACAAATGTCTAGAAATGGTACCTTTACACATGCTTCAGATGAATCTAAATGCTCATTTTTTAACTCAGAATCAACAGGCGATTTTTCTGTTATGCTGAGTTGTGGGCTTTCATCTAAAAAATAAAGATCTTTCCATCAAAACCAATACAGAAGCATAAAAATATAACACATATCGCAGTTTATGACACAAATGCATTCAAACATTATTTAGGTTCATAATTTTCAAATATATTTTATTAATTTAAAATAAAACAAATTTTCCTTATTTTAATACCATAGAACTGTTAAGTTAAAAAAAAAAGTAAATTTAAGATTGCAATCCATTGAAAAAAAAAAAAAAAAAAACAGCGGTTGAAATCGCTAGAAATCTTATTTACTAGAAGAAGCTATTTTGTAGAGGAACAAATAAATTTTGACTGATGAGCACAGCAAAGCTATATCAAAACAAATAATCAAGAATTTAGCATCAAATTTAGAGAGGAAAAAAAATGGTCATATCCGGATTTTTATGACTGTTCAGATCTCAAAAACATGAACTTATTTTGAAATAGCGGTAACTCTAACTAGCAAAAAGAGAGAGAGAGATAGAGAGGAAGGAAAAAAAGAATAAAATGAGAAAAACAAGCAAAGCAAATAACCAGAAATCCAGCACAGATTTTTGGTTGGATTTTCTTTACCTGGTTGTTTGAATGCAATGTCATCAGCACTTGCATTTACTAAGTCATCTGCTATTTCTTCACTGCTGGGAATGGGGGGATGAGCAGCAATATATGCTTTCTTCCTCAACATAATGCTGAATTAGTATGAAGATGATGAACGAAATAATTATTCGCAAAAAAAAATAATAATCAAAAGGCAGGTCAAAAGGAAACTTGTAGTAAAAGCAACAATTTAGTGCTAAATTGTTGACATTGCAGCTGACAAGTCTTTATGTCGTGAAAATCACAGTTAAGACATTGAAAACTTAAAAATGGTATTAAAAAAAACTCAGCTGAAAATAGCAATCAAAATTATTTTTCATGTTAAAATTTTGTTTCTATGTTGAAATTAACAGTTTCATTATTTCTCTTCTCTGCCGTGACTTTTTACGAGAATTTTTGGCAGATTATCGAGAAACTTGGCAATGTATCAAAAAAATTGATCCTATTTGGCGCTCTTGGCGCATTTTGGATTTTTCACTTTTCATTGGCCATTTCACTTTGGGAACCATCCTGCATGGAATTGAGTGTTTGGCATGAATGTAAACAAATAAAGATCATGTGCCTGAAGTCGGTATACAAATATTTAATGTTATTCACCTGATTTCTTCTGTTTCCTCAAATATTCATCCACCTCATTTTGGCATCAAATTCAGAAAAATGTCAAAGTGAATGCTCCTAGAAATATTTACCGCAAGATTTTTATTGCAGTAGAACTTGATTAAAAATGCATTTCTCATTTCTAAGTAGATTTTCTCTTTCGTTCTCAGTATTTCGTCGCCTTTGTACTCGTAAGTATGATTTAATTTCTTTGTGCATTTCAAAAATACGTTTGTTTTGGTCAGTGTAAGATATTATCATGGCCCGATTTAGAGAGTTTGGAACTTTAAGCCCGATCCATCTGAGGGGCAGCCTTGAACTGCACAACAGAAGGAAAGTGCCAAAAGAGGCTCAATCGCACATGTTTTTTGCCATTGCATTCCTGTATGATATTGCTTTTCATGACAATCAAAAATCTTTAAATTCTAGATTGGAAAATAATAAATTATTGATATGCACTATATTTCATAATTAGTGATTTTTTTTTATAATTATCGTTTTTAAGTGTCAAAGCGTGAAAGGGCTCTGTTGTTATTTCATCACAAATTCAAGGGAAGAAAAACTACAATAAGACTGTTTCTTTTTTTCATTTGACAAACTATCATTTAGTGCTCTGAAGTTAAATTATTACACTATAATTTGAGCACCCTCATATGCATATCTTTGTGGAACATTTTGCTACTATCAAAAACAAAATCACTTAAACTCATGAGTACTAATTGAAATTTTTAGTGAAGAATTGCAATTTTTTTGTAACTAGAATTAAATCATGTGCATAAATTTAATGTATTTTTAAATATATATTTGAATGTTCACATTCAACATTCAATAAATAAGTTCTAGCTTACTTTTTTTAATTAATAAAATATTTCTTTAGTAGAATTTATTCTGTTTTTAATACTTGCTCAAAAAATATAATTTCACTAAAACTTAGTTATGGACAGTTTTGAACTGGGTTAATCTGGTTTTTACTATAGTGTCCAAAACGTTACCAACCCTGCTTTTTGGTTTATTTTATTTCAAGCAGACAATAATGAAAGATAATGTTAAGCAATTGAAAATTTTGTATAATTATCTCAAATAATAAATTATTATTCTAAACAGCGAAATCCCATTAACACAAACGTCAAGGGGCCATGGATTTTGTTTGTTGTAATGGGAATTGGGAATTTGTTGTAACATGATTTCACTCTATTATAAATTTTATTTCCTGCTGCGCCGGCCACCTTGTCTAGTGGTCAGAGTAGTTTGCCATGGATGGTGTGGCCCCGGGTTCTAGTCCCGGCTTGGATGTGCTTTCTCTCTCATGTCTTGTCCTTTCTTTGTGTGAATGTGTTGTGTGAAAGGTTGCCTACCCTATAAACAGGTACCTATGGCATGTGTGTACTGTGGAAGTCGGACTTCACACCAAATAACCGTACAGTTGGAAAAGTGAAGCAGCGCACCCCAAAATTGCCAGCCTGGCTGGCACACGACAAAAAAAAAATCCTGCTGCATTTTTAAAAGTCATCTCACATTTCAAGTTTTATCTAACTCTTGCTCCAATAATAAACAACCCTTATATCATCTCTTTGAAATTAAATGAGTTTTGTGTGTGTTGAAAATTATATTCTGAGAAAAAAATATTAGATTCAAAAAATTGTATTTTATTCCTTTATATTGGTATTTATTAATTTTGAAAGTTTGCTTGTCCTTTTCAATTTCATATCTAATTGAATCATTTTTAGAGATCAATAGTTTTTCTTCCCGCACTCACACTTGTGGAGAATTGAATTCCTCTCATGTTGATGAAAGTGTCATTGTATGTGGATGGACTACATTTCACAGGCTCGACAAATTTATTATACTCCGAGATGCTTATGGATGTACTCAAATAATCTTTAGAGAAAATGTAAGTTGCTGCATTTTACCTCCCCTTCTCCCTTTCTATTTGGTCATAATTTCTGTAATATCATTGATTTAGGTAGTTTTGTTCGTATGGTAGATTTTAGGCCTAATTAGTGCAAGTTGTTGCTAGATTTTTTAAAACTATTATCAAGAAATTAAGAAGTGTGAAGCTGATTTTAAATCCCATAGTGGAACTTTCACAAATTTTGTACTCTGGGGTCGATTTAAATGCAAATTGAGTCGGCTATTTCAGACTGATGATCCCTAATAAGAATAAAACTACTATATTGCTGTCATAACTAGGCTCTTGGTATATGCTTGTAGTTCTGCCTTAGCATGACCCCCATGTTATTGGCTCCATTTGGTTTTGAAGGGGTTGATTTTGAAGGGGTATATGTGATTAGGTTAGTCCTTTTTGTATGGTGAAAATTGGAATATTGTCCACTAGTTATGCTCCTGACTTTCACAGCCTATTACCGAGCTTTTCCCTTCACTTATCAAGATGAGCCACACCATACTATTGTAAAAATTTTCAATGCTTCGTATAACTCAGGGACAGTGCCAGAGGACTGGAAACTGGCTAACATTACGCCACTCTTCAAGAAAGGGTCTAGAGGTAATGCAGGAAATTATAGACCTGTCAGTCTTACTTCGGTGGTTTGCAAAATTTTTGAAACTTTATTTAAAATTAAGATTATGGATTTCTTAGAAAATAATAGTCTGTTGACTAGTTTGCAGTATGGTTTCAGGAAAGGTAAATCGTGTGCTACTAATTTATTACATTTTTATGACAAGGTCACCATGGCTTTAGATAACAAAAAGTGTGTTGATGTTGTTTACATTGATTTTCAAAAAGCTTTCGATAAGGTGCCGCATGTTGCACTACTCAGTAAATTAGCTGATATAGGAATTGGAGGTAAAATTTTAGTTTGGGTTAGGAATTGGCTGACAGGAAGGAAACAAAGAGTAGTTGTAAGGGGTAATCATTCTAAATGGAGTGAGGTTTTAAGTGGGGTTCCCCAAGGATCAGTTTTAGGTCCACTTTTGTTTATTATTTTTATGAATGATATTCATGAAAATGTTTCTGGAAACATGAATTGTTTTGCTGATGATGTCAAAGTTATGGGGGTTGTAGAAAACGATGAACAAGTAAATCAGCTGCAAGAGGATTTGGATCATATTACTAAGTGGGCAGACAAGTGGGGCATGGCAGTAAATGTTGGGAAATGTCAAGTGCTGCATTTAGGTCATGGGAATAAGCATACAAGCTATTATTTACAGGGTTCAGTCATTAGTAAGGCAGAAAATGTTATGGATCTAGGTGTCTTAATAAATCAAGACTTCAAGTTTAGTCAACAGTGCAGCATAGCTAGTAACAAAGCCAATAGGATGCTTGGGTTTATAAATAGATCTATTTCAAACAAATCTAAGAAGGTTCTTCTGCCTTTATATAGAAGTTTGGTAAGACCTCATTTAGAGTATGCTGTTCAGTTTTGGTCTCCTTATCTTAAGAAAGATATTAATTTATTGGAAAGGGTACAAAGGAGGGCTACAAGGTTAGTGAATGGACTTTCTAATTTAGACTATGATTCGAGACTTAGAATGCTTAATATGTATAGTCTTGAGCAAAGGAGAACCAGAGGGGACATGATTCAGTTGTTTAAATTTATCAAAATGAAAGATGATATAGGGTTAAATTTTTGCACGGAAAGCAGGACAAGGGGTCATTGTTATAAGCTGTTTAAATCTCAGGCTAACCTGGAAATTCGGAAAAATTACTATTTTAGCAGAGTAGTGGGAACTTGGAATAGTTTACCGGAAGAGGCGGTAAGGAGCAAGGGAGTAGATAGTTTTAAGAGGGCCATTGATCTTCATTGGGATCTATAATTTGACTAGGACCAGCCCAGTTGGGCCCAGAGCCTGTTGCTGGTCGTCACATTTGTATTTGTATTTGTATATATTTGCAGATTCATGCTAGCGTGCTAAATTAATGTTAGCTATCAATGTGAAATAATCTTAGCTTTAGTGACAGGACATCTGCCTCCAACTTGGGCATGGCTATTTCAGACCGAATATTTGCACAAATAAAACTAGTATCAGGACTTAAATCAGGTTTTCAGTAGATGTTCGTAGTTCTTCACAGTTCTAACCAAGAGCAGCAACTTACAATGTAAAATTACCCGTTTTTTTTTCAAAAACATTTTTATTGTATTTGTTTTTTATTTATTTCAGGATAATTTAGCTCGTAAGTTTTTAAAATCATTACCTCTTGAATCAGTTGTGCAAGTCAAAGGAGTTGTTCAGAAGCGACCACCTAAAGATGTAAACAAAGTATGTAATTTTTTTTTATTTTTTAAGCAATAGGTTTTCAATTTTCTTTTCTTTCTCTTGTATTCTTGTAAATGAGATGCATTTTTAATTTGTGGGGGAAAAAATCCTGATCATGCTAACAAATACATTTCAGAGAGTTTTTGTTATAAAATCTAAATGATTTCATTTTTCCCTTGTCATAAAAAGTTGTTGATTAATGAGGTAACATTTGTAGCAAGTTTTTCCAAATACGACAATACCTCTATAAGCCAATTTAAATAACAAATATTCCTTTAAAGTTATTTGAGGTTTTAATTTTTTTAATACTCTAAATATTATAATGATGCACGCACATTTGAAAAGTTTAAAATTCAAAATTTCATATTCTAATTTGAATTTTTTCAAAATGTTAAATAAAAGGAAATTTTTATACATCACTTATAAGTTTAATGTTGTCAATGTTGAATCTTTGACTATTTCAAGCCAATACAAATCTTTAAACTGCCACCCTTAGCCATTTTCCTTCAAGTTTTTACATGAAGTATCAACATTTTACCACTGAAATTTTCGCTCTCAGTTATTTCATTGCTTTTATTTAATTTAATTACATAAATATGGATATATTTATATGTGTATAATATTAACTCGTATTTTGTTCGTTAAAATAAAATAGTTGTATATGTAGGCTTTTTTCAATGAAAACTAGGGAATGTCTACTGGAGAAATAGAAGTGAAAGCAGAAGAAATCCAGCTTTTAAATTCCAGTCTGCCCAAATTACCAATTATTGCAAAGGATCAGAGCAAGGTATTTTTAATTTCTATAAATTCAAGCTTTTGTTTTTTTCCTACACAGTGACACTGAATATAAAAATTGAAGTTCAGGCATTAAGTTATTTTGCTTTTTTCCATCTTCTACATTTATCTAATAAGCATATTTGAACCTCAGTCAGCAGTCCCTTCATTGGATTGTGGTTGGGTATCAATCTGAACATATTTCTAGTCCTTTCTCTCTTCTTTAGTCAAGGTATGAACATACAGATGTAAAAACATTCAAATGTTTGTCTGCAATTTTTTTTTTTTTTTTACTTTTTCTCTTTTTACTGGCTTTGATGAACTCGTAAAAAATAAATCGGGAACATACATCATCAATTTTTTTCTGTCAGAAGAAATAATGCATCCTGACTTGTTGACATCATCATCAAATATTTTTAAAAGTGCAAATACTTTAACTAGTGCTTATGTACATATTTTTTCTTACTTTGATCATTGTTGACACAAGATGAATAATAGTATTGCAAGAAATGCTGTGAACTATTTTTGAAGTTTCAACTCATGGTGGAAACAAAGTTATCTGATAGTCTTAGAAATTTCCCATGCACTATTTTCTCTACAGTGATCTTTAAATTTACCCACAGTGAAAAAATGATCAAAAATTGTTGAAGAAAATGTAATTAATGCCTTTCTCAATCTCTTTATTATTACAAACTTTTCATTCTGCTTTCCATAGATTGTGAATTTAAGAATTTTTTAACTTGGCTTCAGTGGCGGCGCCAGCTATGGGGCAGGGGGGGGGCAATTGTCCCCCCCCCCCCGTCGGAAACGTCTTGCCCCCCCCCCATCGGGGAAATTTTCTAACTTCGTCGGGAAAATCCGATGATCAAATTTTCCGACAGAAAACTGAGTGCCGAAAATCTTTCCGATCCCGACGGATCAGTAAACTTTTTTCAATAAAATAATTCAATCAAAAACACAATTTTTTTTTTCTAAAATATTCTCATTATTTAACGAATTACGCGTTTCCAGACCAATTTTGAACACGGGAACCTTCGGGAGACCAGTAGCAACAGGATGCATCAGCTAGAATTTCGTCGTATATCTCTTTTGAAAGAACGTAAGTTCTGCTGGAG